>PVJC01024907.1:0-25026 GCA_004026665.1 Murina feae | reverse complement strand
GGGGGCCAGGAGCAGGCCTGGCTGGGCCCTGGCTGAGAAGGGGCTCCCACAGGGAGGTGGGTGCCAGGGGTGGTGAGCTGGGGAACCTCCAAGGTCAGGTGCCTGGGGCTTCCTGAAGGCCACAGAGCAGCTGCAGCCAAGGGTGGGAGCAGCCCAAGGACACATTCAGATTCTGATTCACGCGCCAGTTTCTCTGTTCTGGCTGTGTGGCTGTGAGCAAGTTGCTTAGCCTCTCTGAGCTTCCTATCTACAAACTCTGATGGCCCACCATCTACTTGCCCGCCCTCCCAGGCATGGCACCAGCTCCAGGAAGCCCCAGCTGCGTGCGATGGCTGTGAGGGCTGGGGGCCATCAGAAAGGGGGCTCTAAGCCCCGCCCCAGGACCCCCAGGTTTTGGCTGTTTGATGTGCTGTGTCTTGCTTTCATCTTCAGCTGCTGTCTACCTCCCCCTGCCCGCTGCTCTCCCCACCACTTCTTTACTCAAGCTGGAAACCAGGGATTGGTCCTTCACTCTCCCCTTTGCTTCGCGCCTCTAAGCCTCCACAGCAGATCTGAATCTGTCTTCTCTCCACCTTCCCTGCCACCCCAGACCTGGTTGTCTCCCCCTCAACAGCCCCCTGTCCCCCAGCCTCCCTCTGCCCTCCTTGCCTCCCACCCTGCCCCGACCCTGCTCCAAGCAGCCAGGCACAGTCAGATCATGTCACTGTTCTTGCTCAAGACCCCCAGGCACTGCCCATTGTCTGCAAAGCTGACACAGACCTCTGCAGTGCAGGCTCTCTCCTGCCTGGGACCCTGTCCCTCCCAGCTCTGAGTCCTGACCGGACCCACCTGTGCCACCTGAGCACTGAACACCGCCTGCCCCACGCTGGGCATGACTGTCTCTACTCTCTTTAGAGCAACGCAGACTCCCAAAGAGCCTGGGTAGTGGACATGGCCAGTGGGTGCCCGGGGGCCAGGCTGCGAGAGGAGAGCCTGCCACCACACCCTCGCCAAGGGAAGCCCTTCGCCAGAAGCCCTGCCAAGTACAGTCCAATCTGGCCAGCCCGAGGCCCCGCCTGGGCTTTGCCCTGAAGGACACGACTGGCCGGCTGATCAACTCACGATTCCAGCAGCAGAGCAACCTACAGCGCCTGGGAGTCCTCCCCCTGCGGGGGGCGCGAGCCTTCACCGTCCAGCAGAGTAACCTGAGCGCGCGGGAGGCCAGCGTGGTGGGGTGTGGAAGCTGCAGCAGGCCCCACCCCTGGCCGGCGCCTCAGGAAGACTTCTGGCCTCGTGGGGTGCCCCGGGGAAGCCCCCAACTTCTGGGGCTACAGGCTCGACTGTCCTCCACCCTGAAGCCGTCCTGGCTTCAGGCTACGGACACACCCTACCCATACTTCAGGCCCACCCTGCGCTCTGCCCCCATGGGCGGGCATACACAGCCAGGCCCCAGGTCCTGGGGTGGCCTGGAGAACTGGCCCTCCAGGCTCATGGGGGAACCCCTCACCCTGGACGACCTGGCTGTCCCCGGGAAGAGCCCGACTCAGACCCCACCCCAGGCTGCCACCTCCTGGCTGCTGGCCTCGGGGCAGCACCTGGAGCAGGAGGCAGCCCGCCTCAGGTGCTGGGAGGCCCAGGAACCCCCAGACCCTTCGCCACAGGAGCCCTGGACCAGCGGTGGCCAGGCCCTCCCTGCTGGCCCCCAGTGCACCCAGCCTGTCCTCATGTTCTGCGACCAGAGAAGGAAACTCCCCCGAGGTCTCAGGGGAGCCATGAGTCTCCTAGAGACACCAGGGGTCCAGGTGAGCAGCAAGCCCGCGTCGCCACCGCACATTGCTCTGGAGGTGCTGACTGGGGGCTTCCCTGACCCCGTGCAGGGGCTCCTTCCTGCCAACCCCCTGAGGCGAGGACAGAGGCCTGCATGCAGCAGGGAGCAGACCGAGGAACCCCTGCTCCCTCAAGAGGTGGGCAGCAGGGAGGCCGGACTGTGCTCCCCCACGTTCTCCAGGGCAACCTGGGGTGCCCTCCCCGGGCAGGAAGGAGGGGAGAAGGTCCCGAGGGAGCAGGTGGTGGGGGGAGGAGGAGAGGCTGCTTCCTGTCTGCGGGCCTCGGCCCAGCCACTAGTGCCCTGCAGGCAGAAGCCAGAGGAGTCTGGGAGCGGGATTTTGGGGGTGCTCCCGGGGACTGCTGCCTCCCCCAGGAATTCTCACTCCAAGTAGCCTGGTTCGTCAGAAAGGGAGGCCTTGGGGAAGGCTGGGCAGGGGTGTCCGTCCTGCTCGCTGGGGGCCTGAGAGCTGCCTTGTTCTTTTGTTTTCCAAGAACAAAGCCGGAAACCTTGTGAAGCTGGAGTCCCAGAGGGCCCGGTGAGCCCAGCTGGGGCTGGGACGGCTCCTCTCCCTTTTGTCTGGGCGAACGGACACTAGGGCCTCAGAGATTGGCACTGAGGGCAGAGCCACACAGGACTTGAAGGGGAGGGACTTCCACACTGTCCCTGCTGGGCATGACAGGGGCCCGGGGAAGGGACGAACAGCAACTCCTGGGACTGGTCACTGGGGGGCATCCTCCCGCCTCCGGCACTTTCTTGTCTGAGATTTCCAAGCTGTCACAGAGGAAAGCCCTTACTGCTGCGCCCTGGGGCTGTGGGGCAGGCCCACCCCCCTGACCAGCCTGTCCATCCCCAGCCGGCAGCTGCTGTCCAGATGCTTCCAGGCCTGGCAGCACCGGGTGAGGAGGCGGCAAGCACCGGCCCTGGGCCACCAGCAGCGGCTGCTGCACAGGGGTCTGCAGGTACTGCGCTGGGCACTGCAGCCCTGAGAGGCCCACCTGGAGGTGGCATGCAGCGGACACAGGGGGGCCCCTCTGGCCCAGAGCTTCCGAAAGGTCGGGGACCTCCAGGTTGGGGGAGGGGAGGGGATGAAAAGCTGGTGTGCTCAGAAGGAGGTTTTTCTGGGGCTCCAGTCCTACCTTCTGAGTGACCCCCAGGAGAGTGAAGCTGTCCGCAGACACCGGAACCAGCTCTGCCTCAGCTCAGATCCTGCCTCCGCTGCTGTCTTTCTTTCTCTCACACTTTCTGGCTGTGCGACTGTGGGCAAGTTACCTAACCTCTCTGTGCCTTGGCCTTGTATCTCTAAAATGGGATCATAACTGACCATACCCCTCCGGGTTGTTGTGAGGTTCAATGAATAAAGGGACTCAGCACTTGCCCGGCTCAGAGCTCACTCTCTGCCATGTACGGGAAGAGCTGCTGTTTTCCACTTGTGGGTTGCCGGCCTAGCCTGAGCGGGCTCACCTGTGTTCCTCCCTCCTTGATAAGGGGGTGCTCTGGGAGGACCAGCTCCAAGTTGGGTCTCCCAAGGAAAGCCCTGCCTCTGGGACACCCGCTCTCCATTCACTTATGATTTCCAAGGAGGCAGGCAGGGTTGTCTAGTGGCAGACACCCTAGGCTTTGGAGTCTGATAGAAGCATTTGACCCCTGTCCCTGCACCTCCCTGCAGCCAGCATCCCTCTTCCCCTTCTCTCCCGATCCAGTGGAGAACCCTGGCTCAGCAGCAGAAACAAGGGCAGCCCCACCTCCAGCCTGGCCCGGGACCCCCACCCTCTGGGGAAGGCCATGGCCGCGGCCCCTCAGGAAGGAAGCCAGTGGTGGACCCCGCCCAGAGAAGCAGGTAGGTGGGGACACCCCAGGTGGGTCAGTGTGGCTGGGCAGTGCTGGTCGCCTGCCTCCTCGTCCCCCGTCCCGCTCCCCGAGAGAATGGGGATGCAGCCAGCAGACGTGGACACAGATTTGTGCACACACCGCAGCATTACTTACCCCTGAAAAAGCTCTGAAACAGCCTCAGTGCCCAGAGGGTGAGAAAGTTCTCATTTAACTGCGCGATGACCGTTTGGCAACCATTCCGCATGGTATTTATGAAGATTTAACATTTTTCTCCCCACTCTCTTTTTCCTTTCTTTTTCTTTTCAATGCTTTTAATGTTTAGTTCTAATCATGACAGTCGTGCATGCTTGATTTGAAAGCACACCCAGTACAGTTGGAAATTTCACCCCGCTCCCCATGGATCCCCATTCCTGGAAGTCTTTTTATGGATATGTGTGTAGAATTTCGATGACAAGGAAAAATGGTTGTGACAATGTTAAATGAAAAAGAAAAAGGAATAAATGGTTTCTAAGATGTTTTTTCTGTGCACCTGAAACAGTGAGGGTTCAGAATTCTGCCCTTGAAAGCCATGCACCTGGCATTCATCAGCCCCACACCTACTGGGTCCACTTGGACCCTCAGTCTCTTTTAATGCACCCCTCGAACTCCAGGGAATCCCAGTTCACCACAAGCCTGCAGCATGTAGCCCTTCTAGCCCAGACCATCCTGTGCCTCTGAGCATCGGTATAGCCGGCCTCTCCCTGTGGCACGCCTTTGCTGCCCGTGGGCCGAGATGAGTGTTCGGGCCCAAGGTCTGCTGCTATTTGGGGTTTGAGGAAATGCCTTCCCCCAGGCCCCAGCGTCCCTATCTTCATTACTGAGTGGAAGTAGAAGTACTAGTGTGGTTATGCATGTGGCCGCTTGAGGCTGGGGTCCCTGGGCCTGGGCCCAGTCGCATCCCTCATGCACTGCATGGCCCCCACCCACCCGGGAGCCTGTGGAGGATCAGCCAGGTGACCAGCACGGATGGGGCGGGGGGTCTTGGTTTTAGCTGCTCAGCAGAGTCACCTGGGAACTTAGGAAAAGTCAGGAAGCCCAGGAGGCGCCCAGGCCACTGGATCAGGGTGTCTGGGGGTGGGCCTCAGGCGTCTGTGTTCCTTAGACTCCGTGGTCCAGTGTGTGGCTGGTCTGGGAGGCGGGGGTGCCGAGCTCTGACCAGGCGTTGGGCACATGGCAGCACCTTCCAGCGTGGCTCTTTCCAGGGGCCCAGCTGGGGTAGCCCCGGCTTAGCAGTCACTCCGGCCAGAGGAGGAGTGGGAGCCCGGGAGCTCATCTGCCCCTTCCTATAGCTCCTTCTCCCAGGGCGTGCAGCAGCGGCGGATGCTGAGGCGCATCCTGAGGGCATGGCGCTTGAAGGTGTGGGGACCAGGCAGCCGGTCAGGCAGTGCCAGGGCCACCTCGGCCTCAGAACTGCTGGGCAGCTCAGCCCAAATCCCACCAGCGAAGGTGAGCAGCAGGGGCTGGGAGGAGCCAGGGTGAGTGGGGGGCACGTGGGAGGAGAGGGTGGGGATGGGCAGGGGCCGGGCACCCAGGAGTCCACACTCCCTTCCCCAGGTGTCCAGGGCCCCCGCCCTCCTGGAGACGCTTCGGCTGAGCTTTGTGGGGGCAGCTGGGCGGCAGCAGCAGGCGCGGTGCCTCCTGCTCTGGCAGGCGCGGGCTCAGCAGTCCCGGGGCGCAGCAAAGTGGCACCAGCACACCCTTCAGAGGCGGTAGGGACCCTGCCCCAGGATGGTGAGCCAGGCTGCCCACCACTCTCTGAATTTACTGTTTCCTGAAGACTGCTCCCCCTCAGTCCTTGGCCTTCACAGCAGCACCCCCCCTCCCCTGGTCTTCATCCCAGAGGACATCCCTCATGCCCCAGTCTCAGATCCTCTCAACTCCTCCTGCCCTCCTACCCTGCTCCTGCCCTGCTGAGAGGTGTATGCAGAGCGTGTGGAGGGGTGGGGGGATGGCGGAGGAGGGACGGGGAGACTCATCATGGCTATCATTTCAGAGATGTCACAGCTGTGGCTCATTCATTCATTCATTCATTATAGCACAGTGCTTAAGAGTTAGTCTGCCTGGATTCTAATCCTGCCTTTGCCCCTCACTGGCTGTGTGATCTTGGGCAATTTGCTTAACCTCTCTGTGCCTCCATCTCCCCATTTGTAGGAGGTAATAGTAATTCTTACTTCCATGGGGATCAGTGAGGTAGGACACATGCCTTCCCTAGCACAGCGCCTGGCACAGAGCAAGCACGCCGTCCCTAGCAAGGTTTAGCACTGGAGGTTGGCACAGACCTGGCATCGGAGGTCTGGGGCCCCCTCTTATCCCCATCACCTGCCATCGTGACCCTTGAGGGAGCAGTCCTCCAGCCCCCAGCAATGACTCTCCCCCAAGATGGGAACAGGGAGAAGAGTCACCCCAAGCCCCTCCCTGTGGCTGCGGGAAGAGTGGGCTGGGCAGTGGCAGTGACCATCCTCAGGGTGGACACTCCTTTCCCAGCGTCTTCCTCGGCTGGAGCCACTGGTCAGTGGCCCAAGGAGCCCAGAGGAAGCTGGCTGCCCGCTGGGCCTGGGACCGGAGCTGCAGGGACGCGCTGGGCCTGTGGCGGCTGCGGCTGGCGCAGTGGCAGGAGGCAGAGCAGTGGGCCCAGGAGCGGGGCCGGAGATGCGTGCGCGACACCCTGCAGCACTGGTGCTCCTCCTGGCAGAGTGAGTGGCGGACTGGGACGGGCCCCCAGGGTGAAGGAGGGAGGGCCAGGGTCCACAAGGGAGACCGAGGAGTTTGTATCCTCCAGCCCAGAGTCCAACAGGGCATGCCCAGGACCCGGGGGCATGGACCTCGGTCCCAGGTTCATTCCCTGGCAGTTGTTGACTTTAAGCAAGCTACTTAAGCTGAGTCTCAGCTTACTACCTGTAAAATGGGGGTAGCAGCAGTAGTACCTCACGGGGGGACTGCGGGGGGACTGTGAGACAGCCCACCAATGGGCCTGGCTCAGAACCCAGCTCCTTGCAGGGCTCTTGTTCACCTTCATCCCCGTCATCCTCACCTGGCTTTCAGGAGGCACGGCCCCCTCAGAGCCCAGCATGGGAGAGGGGGTCCCTGGGGGGGGTTAGAGGTGTCCCCCTACACCGATACCACTGATGGGCTGGCAGCAGGGACTTGGTTGTTCTGGAAAACTCAGTGCTGTCCATAGGAGACTGTCGCTTCTCCAGCCCCGTTATCCAGTCACCCAGGAAGGTGGGCCCAGTGCTTCCAGACCTCGTTTTTTAAAGAAAAGTTGGAAATCTAGATTTTCATGAAATTCTCGGGATTCCTAAACATCATCAAGAAAGTTTTAAAAAAGCAAACAATTCCCTGAGTTGGGTTGGCTTGGCTTGGTCAGCCGAAGGACACCTATCACCAAAGCCTTCAACCCAGACAGCGAGGGTGGCCTCCTCTACTCCCACTTGGGTAGAGGGCAGAGGGCTAGCTAAGCAGAGCCCACAGTCACCCAGAGCCTCGGGATGAGGCCAGAGGGAGCACCCAGGGCCCAGGGGTGAGGCCAGGGTGAGCACCCAGGACCACTTCAGCCTCTCTCTCTGGCCACAGGGCAGCAGTGCCTGCGTGACCGGTGCCAGGGGTGGGTGCAGCTGCGCCGGCAGGGCCTGTGCAGGGCCGCGTTCCAGAGCTGGCAGCAGGCAGTAGCTCACAAGAGACACAGGATGGCCAGGCCAGAGCGGCTCGCGCTGCAGAGGTGGGTGGGCCTGGCAGCGGGAGGCAGAGGGTCATCCTCACCCCGGGAAGAGCAGGGAGAGAGCCCAGGGGATGGGAAGCTGGGTTGCCCCTGCAGCTCTAGGGGAGTCCAGGGAAATGGCGGGGGGAGAGGGAGTGTGAAGGGAGACCTCAGCCTGAGCTGTAGAGCTATGACCACCAGCCTTCATTACCTGCTTTATGCGGGAGGTGGGGATAGCAGGCCCCTCATGCCACGTCCCCTCGCCCTCCTGGCTGGGTTGGTCCTTTGGTTTCAGAGGATATCATTGAGATGGAGAGATGAGCTCCTCAGATGTCCACCATCATCGGTGTCCCCGCACCGCATGTTTGGGGGGTCAGCACAGGGGGACTCTGTACACGGGGGCCAAAAAGAGTGGCTGGCATCTTAGAGATGCTCTAGCAAAACAAGAACTTAGTTCCTTAATGCCACTGAAAAGCAGAGGGCACAGACAATGCCCGCTGTGCAGTTACAAACTCACCATTGTCCAGTGTCCCCACGGCCAGCTAACACTGGCTGCAGGGCGGCTGACCCCTGTGCTTTCGCGTCTGAAGGCCGTGCCCACGTTTCAGGCGCCTCAGAGTGGGGGACCGTGTCCCCCTCGTGACTCCCCGCAGAGCAGGCTCGTGAGGGGAGGCAGGGGTGGCTGTCCCCGTGGATTTGGGACTTGAACCACAGCTGTTGGGCTCCCTCGGGCTCCTGGGCAGCACCTACCCCGCTGCCCCCACCCCACCTCCTTCCTCACCCCGAGTGTGTGCACCCCAAGGCCCCAAATGAAAACTGGCACTTTCCCCGTTACACATCGTCCCTATGTGTTTTGAGGCACCGGTGTATGAAACCCTGTGTAACCTGTAAGACTTTGGGGGAAGGGGGGGTGGGTACCATTTTGAGTAAATGTGACCTGTCACTGACAGCAGTTGGGCCCTCCTCTGCTCCTGCTTTGCAGCCACTTCCAGGCCTGGTGTGGGTCTGCGAGAGCCGCAGGGATGCTCCGGACCCGGTGCCGAGCCTTCCAGGCTGGCCTGGGAAGACGGACACTGGGAGCCTCATTTGCCACGTGGCAGGAAGCCCGCATGGCCGCAGCCCGTGTGCGGGAGCATCACACGGCCCGCGCCTCCATTGCTCTCTGGAGAAGCCACATGCAGTGGGGCCGGGCAGACAGGCAGCTGAGGAGGGCCCGGGCCCAGCAGGCCTTTACGGCATGGCGAGTGGCCCTGGGCCAGCGCTGTGAGGCCCGCCAGCAGGCAGGAGAGAGAACCTGGGCCCAGACCCAGCTGGCCCTGTGCTGGACTCTGTGGGTGCATGAGTCCCGCCTCCACCGGCTCAGCCGAGCCCACGCTGCCCGGAAGCTGAGCGCCAGGTGGGTGCCCAGGGCCCAAGGGCAGCCCCTCACTGTACTCCCAGCCGGGGCCTGGCGTTTGTTTGGGGGCAGAGGAGAGGGTGTTTGGTGGCTGGTGCCAGGGCTTGGGAGGCTGGGGCTGCCAGGGAGAGGCGATCCTGGTCATTGCAGCTCATCCTGGGCCAAAGCCCAGCTGTGTGACCCTTCTGGGGCAAGTCTAACTTTAAAGGTCAGAGTAAGTTAAGGGAACTGCTGTGCAGGGTGGCGGAGAGATTAGAGATAGCAGATGTAAACAATCAGCTCAGGGCCAGATACAACAGAGCAGGCGCTCCAGAAACCCGGGTTCTCGCGAGGACAGGGCAGGCAGTGGAACTGGCAGGCTGTCCTGCCTCTGAACAGGATGCTTGTTCCTGTCGTGTGATATTCTGCTGCTCTCTGCGCCCAATTAAACCTGTTTGCTCCAGGAGAGCGGGAGGGATGGGGGGAGGAGGAGCAGGGCTGGGGTTTTGCCCGGAGGTCCCCTGCCATAGGCAATGGCCAGGGCTGGGAGGGCTCCCTAAGCTGCCAGAAAGCCTGGCGCTGATGGCCTTGGGCATGGGTTCCTTCCTCTCCCCCCAGGGTCCTAGAAGCCTGGGCCCAATCCGCCGCCCAGGGTCGTGTCCAGCGGGTCGCCATCACCCAGTTCCAGCTGGTTGGGCACAGGCAGATCCTGCAGACCCACTGGGCCCAGTGGCGGACAGAACTGCTCAGCGTGTGGCTGGAACCTCAGATGGAGGACCAGGAGACTAGCACAGCCCATTCCAGGCCCAGGGCTGACCTCACGCACTGGCCGGGGTTGGCCAGCAGAGGGCGCCTCCTGGCACTTGTGGACACTGCAGCCCCATGGAAGCAGGTGAGGTGGGGTCCAGGTGAAGTAGGAGGCTCAAAAATGACAAGAAGGCCAGTGGCTTCAGAATCAGCTTGTTTCAGCCCACGGTGGCAAGCGTGGCTGGGTGCTTCCCCAGGGGCCAGCAGCCTTGTGGACACCACCCTCCCTAGCCTTAGCCAGCCTCCTGGCTCTGGAAGACAGCCAACCCCGGTCCCTCAGCAAACATCTCCTGGGCACCTCCTGAGAGCCAGCCCGGCTCAGGCCTGCTGCGAAGACGAATGCTGGGTCACAGTCTCTCAGGCACCCAAAGTCAGTGTAGGTCGTGGTGCAGTGTAGCATCAGGACAGAAATACGGGGACGGTTGCAATTCTTTGTGGTTCTTTTTCTTACTGAAAAATGAAACATGCTCATTCCAGAAAAATCAGGAAATGTGAATGAAAAAGTTTTCCGTCATGAAACTCTCTGCCCAGAGATAACTGCCAGACCTTCTCTAATCAGAAGCAGTTAGTTCTGAGACGAGCAAACGGTGGCAAAAGCTTGAGGGCCTGTAGGAGGGAAGAGGCTGCCGCGAAAGCCAGGCAGAGAGGTGACGCCATGTGGTGGCCAGGGCTGTGTCATTGCGGGACGCACAGCCCAGAATTACCGGCAAGGCCACAGTGTCCTGGAGATGACCTGGCATCACCAGGAATCTTGTGTCAGAATGCCGGCAAGTAGCTAATAGGCTCGAGAGAGTCTGAGAAGAAAGGGCAAGTGGTGTTTTTTTTTTAATGGAATGGAAAGGAACTGGCGTTAGATACTTGCAGAATCCACACCTTCTATGTGGGGCTGTGGCCACGGCAGATTCTATGGGCTCGAGGTCTTTTATCCCTAGTTCTGTGCTGCAAGACAATTGTATTTTCAGAGTATGTTTGCTTATAAACACGTTCACCCATTCCTGTCAGCAAAGGCAGGCAGGGATGCACTTACGGGTGGAGAAACTGAGGCTGGTAGAAGCTAGAAGTCAGTGCTGAATTCCAGGCCCCTCCTTTCTACCACATGCACACACACACCCGGGCAACCCTCACCAAGCATCGTGAGCGGGTATGATGCCATCTCCTGGTGGCACTGGGCCCCTGAGGGAACCTGGGGTCTGTAGGAACAGTAGCTGGGGGCTCCTGAGAGGGGTGGCTTCAAGCAAGTGACTTGACTTAGTTGACTTTAAGCGGGAGAGAGATACCCACCTCACAGGCTGTACCTGGCGCAGGTAAGCTCTCACCTGTGGTCACTATTATTGAGCCACCTGCTGCTGGTGCCTCCAGCCACACGGAAGGACGGGGGAAGAGGCAGTGGTGTGTGCTGATGCCCATACCACGTGCTTGGACACTTTCGTCTCTGGGAGCCGCAGGGTTCACGGAGAATGTGTAGCCCCGTGAACAAGCCCACGTGTGCTCACACAGGAGGCCCCGATGCCGGGTCAGAGGCACGAAAGGCATCCCATCAGGTCAGCGGGACCCAGCGGGCCAAGCCCATTGGGTTCAGGTTTTTCTCTCTGGCTGTTCTCGTAGACCCGCAGCTGCAGGCCACAGGGCACGGGGCCCAGGCTGCCCAGCCCAGCACAACATCGCAGCCTCGGTGGGCAGAGGAAGCGGAGAGAAACGTCCCGGGCTCAGAGTAAGGAGACCCGCCCCTGTGAAAGGAGGATGTACGAAGGAAGTGCAGGGGTGACGGGTCACCGGCCCTGAAGGGCTCAGATGTGAGCTCCGAGCTCCTGGGCAAATCCATTGTAGGTATTTACCTGAATTTCCACCATCCATTCCCTCTTCAGGAATATCCCAGCCATTATCAGAAAACAGTCCACCCGACCTGCCAGCCCCACCTGTTATCTCTTGGGCAGCAGCCCAGGGGCCTGGAGGCGTGGGTGTTCGTGGGGCACACACTTCACTCAGCCCCTTTTGCCGCTCACCCGTTGGTGTGCTCAGCCTCTGGGAGTGGACTAAGGGGGAGCTGGCCCTCCTGAATGTTAGCCTTTTCTGACTCGATTCCCCTTTCCAGGCGACAGTACTGCCCAGCTCTGGATGCAGAGGCCTGGACTCAGGGCCCAGGGCCGGCCCCCTCCAGGACCAGGAGGGGTCTGCAGCTCTGAAGGCCAGGTGGACAAGAGGCGGCTGGGGTAAGCAGCCGCATGGAGAAGTGGGGCGGGGAGGGAGGGGCCCAGGGCAGAGGGGCTTGCCTGAGCTGTGGCCAGGGCTGGGCCCCTCTGGCCAGTGCTCACCCCTGCAGGCTCCTGGAGGAGCTGGCCCAGCCCACGGCTCAGCCTTTCTCCCATCAAGGGTCACGATGCTCTTGACCAGCAGTCAGGATGCACACAGGGCCTCTCTCCCCAGGAGCAAATACCTGCGACGCTGGCACCTAGAGGCCCTGCTCCGCCGGCTCCAGGGCTCCCAGCAGGCCAGGCGCCTGGCAGGGACGTGGCAATGCTGGGTGGATGCTCAGGGGGCAGAGGAGCTGGCACGGTTGCTGGTGAGTGGAGAGGGGCCCTCTCCAGCCTCACACCGGTTTCTCATGTTATTCTCAACCCCAACCCCTAGAATGAAGTCTTTCCAAGTATGGCCTTTGGACCTTCTCAGTCTGAAACCTGGGGCAGGCCCAGGAATCTGCATTGCTCATACGCCTCGTGGCATCCTCATCTGGGTGCCACAGAGGGGCTGGGGGCCGCGGCGAGCGCAGGTGCCTGAGGCAGCAGTCGCCCAGTCTGGGGCCTGGGCACTGTCCCCGCAGCTCAGGCAGTGGCGGCTGAGATGGGTCTGGCGCACGTGGCGGCGGCGGGTCGTGCAGCTGCAGGTGTCTTGGCGATTACAGCAGCGAGCCGAGGGCCGGGTCCTTGCTCAGGTACTGGTGGGGCAGCCCCAGCCCCCAGCAGCCCTTCCAAAACCAGCGCCTGAGCTGCAGGCCCTCCCTGCGTGCCATCCCAGGGTCTCTTCGTTCGCAGGGGAGGGTCAGTTTGGGTAGAGAAAACAGCTTGGATCCGGGAGCCCTGGACACAGCTGGAAGCCCTGTGCACAGCCGGGTCCTGTCCGGCACTGAGAACAAGCTTAGCCTGCGGCACAGCTGCCCGCACGGGGCCGCAGAGGGCGTTGTCCCTGAGCCTCCCCTCATGTTTTCTGAGCACAGCTTCCCAGGTCACAGGTCCGTTCTACTTCTACTCTGAGCCTCTGCGTTTGGCCGGGGGCAGCGTCGGCTGCCTGCCCGCCTAGGGCAGAGGGAGGGACTGAAGGAGCTTGGCACAAACAGCACAGGCCCGGGAGGGAGCTGGAGAACCTCTCCTTCCCCTCCTGGTTCCAGGCCTTTGAGAAGTGGCACCAGAAGCTGGCTGCCAGGGGCCTGAGGAGGAGCCACCAGCAGCGTGAGGCCCCAGAGTAAGGTGGGCATCGAGCCCAGGGAGCAGCCCCTGCCTGTGGCGGGCTCGAGGCGGAGCAGGGGCCCGCTGCAGCCGGGACTTGTTGCCATGGAAAGGAAGTCAGAATGCGGAGCAGCCTTCCCAGGGAGGAACTGTGTCCCCTCCCCCTTCAGGGAGTGCGGGCTGGCAGGCCGCAGGGCGCTCAGCCCACCCCTGGGAGCTCTGAATGACAATAAACTGCCCTCCTTGGTCCCAGCTGCTTCTCTGGCTCCCAGCAGCCTGGATGGACGTGGAGGGGATGTGCCCACAGGCTGCTCTTTGGACGCCCCCTCCCCCCATCCCCTAGGCTAGCAGGCAGGGACGAGGACAGAAAAGAGCCCACGTGCCACCTGCCAGTCACCACCCTGGGCAGCGCAGCTTGAGGGCCGATTCCTGGGGAGCAGTGCCAGGCAGACAGATTCCGGATGTGCAGAGGGCGGAGCAGCTGGTGGGAGGAGGTCCTGCCTGAAAACTAAGCCAGGAAAACAGAAGCCCTGCTCTAGTGACCTCATGTGACCTTGCCTTTGCCCTCGGTGGTAACGGGCAGCGGAGAAAAGGGAAGGCGGAGGCTCCACCAGGCACAGAGATCAGACACCTTGAGCCCTTAAGAGAGACTTTATCTCTGGCGCCCCCAGAATAGAGACCACTGCTTCCTACAGCAGCAGGCGGCGGCGAAGCCCAGCGGGGCCAGGTGGGAGGAGGCCTGCATTATTAGGGTTCCGCCCCAGACCCATCCGGGGGCCTGGTGCCAAGGGTAGTGTCTGCCCTTTGGTTACACGTAGGAAGTGCCCAGCTGCCAACGTCTCAGAGGCAGAAGGGAGCAGCATCTTCACTCTGCCACAGCTACTGGCAATGCCACACGTGCCTGCTGCCCATGTGTGCTTTGCCATCTATCACAGCCCCAAGTGCACGGTCACCGGCAGTGTCAGGCCGGCTCTGAGAGGCTGCCTGGTGCAAGGGCCCCGTCGGCAATCACCGCCCCTTCTCAGGGAGGGTGGTGATCCACCCACCACGGTCCAGGGCGGGATGGAGGTGCTCCCCACAAAAGAGCAAACTCTCCGGGCCGAGCAGGTAACACCAGGTCCCGCATGGGGCTGACTCAGGTCCCGCCAGAGCCCGGGGCCTCACACCAGGGTGGCTGCTGTTGTGTGTGAAGGAGTGCAGTAGCCTAAGGGTGTCAGGGTGCAGGGTCACGGAGCCTGTCCTCTCTCGTTCCGGGTCTGTTGAGAAGTTCAAAAGTGTCCTCCACCACCTGCCAGAGGCAGTTGTCCAGCGGAAACTCGTTGTCCACCAGGTTGACGAGGAAGTAGTTGTCGTGGATGTACTGGATGATCATTCGGGAAGGGGACTCCTCGTCGTACAGCTTGCCCCACTGCTCCACCCACAGGGCGAAGGCTTCATCCTGTACGTGCACACGCACAGGCACAGGGGCAGGGGCAGTCACACACAGACATACAAGTGCAGACACAGCCACACAGGCACGGTTCACAGGGCTGCCCTTGGGTCAGGGCTCTGAGCTCGGTGCCACGAGAGCCTCCGCCACAGCCCAGTAGGACCTTCCCGGGAACGACAAGGCCACGGCGGGGCCGCCTCCCACTCCCTAGCCCAGAAATAAGCTGTGGCTCAGAGTCAGGGTGCAGCCAGGAGGCCTAGCCTGTCAGCTCCCAGCCCATTACCTTCCAGAACATGAAGCTCACGGGATCCACCACCGTCGGCTGGATGATCTCCCGCCCAGGGAAGATGCCCCAAGTGACAGCATTGGGCTGCAGCTCCGGGGCGTTGGTGATGTTCTCGCCCTGGGTGGGAGGGGAGGTAGGAGCAGATGGGACAAAGCCAACCAGAGCCCCTGGTTGCCCAGGCAGCCCTGTGCTCCACACTCTCCCCACCCCCCTCCCCCCAGCTCTGTGAGCCTGAGACCTGGAGACCACACAGAGCACTTCCTCCTCTCTCGCTTCAATCAGCTCTACACCCAGCGGTTCTGCCTGCTTCCTCTCCGCTCCGCTCTCCTGGGTCTAGCCCAGCTGGGCCTCTCTGCTACCCAGACAAGGACCTCTGCCTCTAGTGTTCCCTGGCCCATTCATCATCAGCTGTCCGCCGCTTCCTGCCTGAAATAACACCCAGAGCCAAATCGCTCACTGCTTGGAAAGGCTTCCCCCTGCCTTCAGGGAAAACCCCAGATCCAAGCAGGACCATGGAGGCCCCTGAGCCCTTGCTCAACACTGTAGCCTCGCGCTCCGTAGTCAGCAGTGACCCACTAGCTGGAGACACTGCCTTTGTGCGCCCTGCCCTTCCCCAGGAATGCCTTTCCCTCCTTGTCCTGAAGGATTCAGGCCACAGGGGACCCTCCAAGAAGACTCTGTGACCTCCCAGGTTAAGTGTCCCTCCTCTGGGTCCCCAGCATCCTTACTGAACTGTCCCGTTTGCCACTGACGGGCCTCCCTCACTAGGCTGGGAGCTCCGAGGTGGGGCCTGCTGAGTGCGGGAGTGACCGGGGGTGCCCTCGGCTGCTGCTCCCCGCTGAGCACCTCTGCGTGAGCTAGCCTACCTTCACGTCCACGATGTGGTAGTTAACCCGCTGCTCGTACTTCTTCAGCACCTGCAGGAGGGCCCCCACCGTCTCTCGGGAAGTGAAGAACTCCAAGTAGGCCTGGGGAGCAGGCGCCCGTCACCCCCTGGTCCCTGCTGGGGACCTCTCGGCACTCAGCAATCCCAGTCCGATGCCTGCGCATGACTGCCCCCAGGGAGGACCCACGCACACAGGTGTGTGGGACACTTAAGACAGGGGCACTAGTGGTGGCCACGGGATGGAGTCATGGAGCAGGTGGTGAGATTTCCCGGCTGGCCAGTCTGCGGGATCTCTGCCAGCCTGCCTCCCATTAGGCAGGGAGACCCATGGAGAAGCCACCATAAAGCTGGCTTGTGAGACAGGCTTGCCTCATCCCATCTGCCCCCTCACTGGAGGTGACAGTGACTCTAGTGGTTTTTCTGGCACCAACTGGATCAGAGATTGAGTTGGGTTTACGTTGTCACTTGCCATAATGCCTGTTAATACTGCAGGGTGGGCCCTCTTAGCCCCATTTCCCAGATGAGGCAAGTTCAGGAAAGGTGAGGACCTGGGCTCACTAGTGATAACAGCAGAGCTGGTCTCTTCACACCGGGGTCATTCTAATCAGGGCCCAGGGATTCAGTGTGAGTGCAGCTTTCACTCCAGCAGGCCAGGGGATGAGCGCTTCCGGTTCCTCCCACGTGCTAAGCTTTAAGTGCCTTGCTACGCCTCCTCCCCACAACATGGGGTGGTCCATTCCACCTGAGAAGGTGGAGGCTCGGAGCAGTCAGGGGACCCCACCCAGGCCTGACCTAAAGGGGGAGCTCCCGTCCACCCTGGTCCACTGCCGCTCAGAGGAAGGCTTCTGTCCCAGTCGCTGGGGCAGCCCTGGGCGCCCCCGCACACCTTCTGGAAGACATAGCCCCCGCTGGGGCCCCAGCCCACAACCGGGTCAGAGGATGGTTTCCCGTTGATGTTGGGCTGGGAGTTGATGGTGAGGATGCCCTGCCGGTTCACACGCAGCAGCTCCTCCTTCATCAGGCTGGTCTCGGCCGCCAGGGGCTCGCCATTCCAGGGCAGGCAAGTGACCTGGGAGGGGGGAGCCGGGCTGGGCTGACAATCGGATCTGGTACTCCGGGCTCTTCCCTCTCGGGGGCCCCGTGAGACACCCAGCCTGTCTCTGCCTCTGTAAGCTCCTTCCAGGCGACTTCCCAACTCACCCTTCTCCCTAGGCTGAGGTGCCACGTCCAAGAGCAGAAAGAGGAGGCTGAGGATGGGCAGACCATAGGGAGATGGGCTGGGAGTGTGACCAGGGACCCCTCTGAGCACCACTCACTTGATAGCCGCTCTGGTTTGGCTCTCCCGAGAGGTAATGGACAAAGACTTCAAAGACACTTTCTTCACTGGTCAGCTCCTCCCCCCACATCTTCAGCAGCTCCTCCCTCGGGGCCTTGCTCGTCAGGTAGAAGAGGTAGTAGTCCTTCAGCTCTCCGAAGGCTGGCGAGGAGGAATGGCCCCTGCAGAGGACGTGCCCCGCGGTCAGGGCACAGCCTTACCTCAGCTCCTTACAGGACAGCTGTCCTACACACCGGAGGTCATTCTGTGACTCTACTCCCTCCAGGGCAGAGAAACATGTCTGCCTCCCAAGACACAGGACCCATCTGCAAAGGACGGTCTGCGGCCTCACCAGCGGCCGTTGGGGAACTCATCCCAGTCCTGGGTGCGGTAGATGTAACTCTTCGGTCTGGAGGCCCAGAAGATGGGACGCACATCTTCCTCCCGGCGCTTGGGGTGGGCACTGACAGCCCAGGGCAGGGGACGCCTGGGTGAGAATGGGCACAGAAAGGGACTGGCTCAGGTCCTCAGGGGGAGGCCCCATGAGGCTGGGACCCCGTGTGCCTCCAGCCACAGCACGGATAAGCCCTGCACCCTCGGCGTCCAGCCCTGCTAGGGCGCACTCTTGCTATGACCCCTGTGACTTCCATCTGATTTCTCTGCCCACTGACTTCCCCCTGTGGCCCCCGGGCCTGAATTCGGGGCCCCTGGCCTCACCTGGGGTCCTCGACCCACATGCCCAGGCGCTTCAGCACCTCGGTGGTGGCCATCCTGCGGTTGAGGGTGTAGAAGTGCAGGCCCGGCACCAGGCCGCTGGCCAGCAGCTCCCGGCACAGGCTCACAGCCTGGTCGATGCCGTAGTTGCAGATGGCAGCGTCGTTGTCCTTTATGGGCTCGATCACGTCCCTGATCTCCTGCGGCACCTCCAGCTTGGACAGCTTCACAAGCTGCCGCAGGGAGCCGTAGCCCTGCTGAGACACGGGGGGCTGTGGAGCCACGTCCCACCCCGTCTCTCCCCCTGCTTCTCCCCCTCGGTTCCCTACCAGGCCTCTGGACACAATGCAGTGTGACACAGGCCCAGGAAAGTCAGACACACTGTACAAGGACCCTTGCCTGGTCCTGCGTTTCCCAGCCTGCAGGGGACTCAGCCGCCCAGAGCATCCCTGCCGTCGATCTCCCGGGTCATGGGAATCACCCGCAAGACTTAAGAAGCAATGGACACAACCCCAGGCCCTACCTCAGATCTACTAAAATCAGAACTTCTAGGCATGGGATCCGAAGTCCATCTTTTGAAAAAGCTCATCAAATGATTCTGAGGACAGCGGAGTTTCGGAAACACTGATTTAATAAAAACTTAGGGTGAGAGTTATCGTGATCCTTCGTAACGACACTTGTCAGGAAGCCGAGTACAAGCCCCTTCATCAGGGGCTGTTGCTCGTTTTAGGGGGAAACTGGAGGTAACCCAAATGGGGTGGTGAGAGAACATGTGCCAGAGGCATCTGGCAGGAAATCCACTGAGCGCCTGACCCCGGGCCCTGGCCTGTGGGAGGCCGGGGGTGGGAGGAGCCCCCTCACCTGAATAGGGAAGATTCCAGGGAGGATGGGGCAGGTGATGCCTATCGCAGAACAAGCCTTAACGAAGCGGAAGTACGTGTCGGCCTCGAAGAACAGCTGGGTGATGATGAAGTCGGCTCCCGCAGACACCTTCTCCTTCAAGTGCTTCAGGTCGTCCTCAAAGCTCTCGGCGTCGGGGTGGCCCTTGGGGTAACCTGACAACAGGATGGCAGTAGGGATAGGCTGGCTCCACCTGCTCAAGGTGAGTGAGGAAGAAACCAGAGCTGGCAACACAGCTCTCTGCCTCCACGGTTCCGGACTCGGACCTCCCAACACCACCGCACGGATGGATCAACACGGTGAGTAGCTGGGCTCACAGCTGATGTCCCCCCTCGCCGAGGAGGAAACGTCTGGTGAGCGGTGGCTCAGAGCCACTCTCCCAGAAGTGGCAGCAGATTGCTCCAAACCCCACACTGTCCTGCCTCATGTCCCTTGCAACCAGCCAGGCAAACCAGCCTGTGCTTGGTGGCCCTGGAGGAGAGAGAATGCCCCGCTCGGCAGTTGGGCAGCACTTGTACCGCACTGGACTCTACACGTTGGGTTAAAGCAGTACTTTTAACCTTAAAATTACTTAAAAAGAAAACACCCCACCACACACACACAAAATAAAACACTGAAACCACTCAGAGGTCCAAGAAAGGGAAAGGCCACCATGTGACATGAGGGAAAACGGGAGAAAGCCGAAATGTTCTGCTTGAAGAAAAGAATGAAGAGAATATGGTAACTATTTCTAAGTGGTCAAAGGGCCATCGTGGTCAAGTTCACATTCTCTGCTGCTTCTCATGGCAGAACCAGGATCAGCCAGAGGCTGCCTGACGAAGGACCAAGCAGCCCCACTCAGCAGCGAGCTCCTGGGGCACAAGGACACGGGCGCAGCTGGGATACCCACATGCCAGAACCAGCACTGTCTGGGAAGCGGGAGCAGGTGACCCTTGGCTCTGGCTGGCTGACCACTCGCCTAAAGGACCGAGCTCACTGAGCCCGGCCTGCACGGAAGACTGCAGGCCTGAGGAAAGCTGCAGGCAGAATGCTGGCTCACTCAGCCCAGGGCCAGGGCCAGGGCCAGGCCTTAGACCCAGGCTGGTGGGAAGCCAAGCTGCCCTGTACGTGCGGCCTGGGGTTAAACCCACAGTCACCTACAAGGAGTAATGTCCTTGCAGCCACGTGGTTTATTTTATAAAGTTCGGGTCACTTCTGATATACTACTCCATAATGTGGCTTTGTTTAATATAAAAAAGCTAGAGACCTGATGCACGAAGATCCGTGCAAGGATGGGCCCTTCCTCCCCCTGGTTGCCGGCTCTGCCTTCGCCCTGGCCAGAGCTGCCTTTCCACCTTCCCAAGCTGCCCAGAGGCTCAGAGGTTGGGGTGCTATGGCGATGACAGCAAGTGCCCCGCCCCCGCCGCTCAGTATATGCGCGCATGCGCTGCCCACAGGCCCACCATCTTTGTCAGCTTAATTTGTATATTCACTCCTGATTGGCTGTGGGCATTGCGAATTGACGGTCAATTTACATATTTGTCTATTATTAGTATAGATAATTTTCCCCAAAAGATTTGAAGGAAAACATCATTCCAAGATAATGTACCAATGAGTCCCCAAACCTCCTGTGTCCCAGGCACATTGCCTCACCACACCCAAGCCCCCATCTGAGAAGCTGGAGGCCCCACCCATGAGTGGGGTAGGAGGGAAGGCCCCCCGACTTGTTTCCGGCAGGGAAACCTTGCCTCCTGGCTGCAGCCAATGGAACTAGAGTTCAGCTGATCTGATTCCCCTGAGAATGTGGAGTTGACATTGAGGCCTGTCAATCAGTCTGGGCTATTAGGCTATTAGTGGAACTGACCCGGTGTCCTCAGGAGCAGGTGAGCAGCAGGAGGCAGAGATGGGGGTCCTGTGGCCCCAAAGAGATTGAGGGCCTTGGTTTCTTTTTTTTAATTTTTTTTTTAATTGTCACACTTTTATTAAGGAAATTTCCCCATAATAAGTAAAGAGGTAGTTCATAGTATGTCTAACATACAACAGGCTTAGAACAGCTATTCTCCAGCTGAAATAAAATGTTCTAAGCTGGTTTTTTTAGGATAATATTTAAAAATAGTGGTCACCCTCCACTTACATACTTTCTAGAAAAGAAACCAAAAAAAAAAAAAAATTAAAACCACATCTGATTTACCTCAGAGCTGGTTTGGAGTTTGTCTTTAAAATTAAATAATAAATAACTGTGATCCAGTGTCTTTTTAAACCAACTATAGTAATATGTTTTTATTGTTTTTTAGAGGAAGGGAAAGGGAGAGAAACACCAGTAATGACAAAGGAAAATCAACCTGCATGCCTCCCGTATGCACCCCGAGTTGGATGGAACCCCAACCCAACCATGTGCCCTGAGCAGGAATGGAACCAGTGACCTTTTGTTGTACGGGATGACGCTCAACCAGCTGAGCCACACCGGTCTGGGGGGCCTTGGTTTCTGACTGCCTCCCGGCTCCAGCGCCCAGTGAGGTCTGGTGCGGTTTCCTGACCTTGGTTCTGTGATTCTCTGCCTCCTAATAAACACTCCTCTTTTGTTTTAAAGGAGAACAGGCCGAGAAGCAGGCTAAGAGCATGAAAAGGCAGAGAAACAAAACCTTCGGGGTGGTGGTAGCCTGGGCGGAGGGTGGATGATAGACCGCTGAGTCAGGGCATTCACCCCCCTCTCTCCCACTCTCCTCCGGCACAGGCTCAGGCCTGCAATGCACGGGGTCACCACACCCTGGACTGACTACAGGTGAGCTCTCCGTGCCTGTCCCCACCCACGGGGACGTTCCAGCCACTCACCTGCCACACCAATGTCAAAGTAGTCACCAAACTCGTTTCGGATGAGCTTCACCAGGTCTGTGGCGTAGCGGAAACAGCCTTCCTCTTCCTCCCACTTGTCACCTACAGGGTCTGCAGGGTTGATGAGGGTCATGGTCACTGAGGCTCACTAATCTGCAGCTAGCTTTTCTGTGCCTTCTCCATACCCCTACACCCGGGACCATGAGCTCCTCAAAGGCAGAGCCCTCGTGCTATTCCAATTAGTGTCTCCTCCTGCTAGCGTAGCACTTGGTAAACACCGGGAGGGAAGACAGTGCCCAGCCTGTCAGACATTTACCAAGCACTGACTCTGCGGGCACTGGGCTGGCAGTGCAGAGCAGGGGACAGCTGCTGCTCTCAGCTTAGCTTGGAGCATCTGAGACCCACCCCCCTGTCCCCCACTCAAACCTGAGTGCCTACCCTCACCCAACCAAGCCCACTGCTCACTGTCCCACCCTCTTGGAGCTCCTCCCTCCTGGGAGAATTGTCTACTCATCTCAAGTGAGACGTGGTCTTGTAGTGGGGAGCACAAGGCAGCACAACCCCACCTATCAGGCTCCCTCTTCCCACCCTGTGGCCAGAGGGACGAGCAGCTACTTTTACTCCTGGGACAAGTGCCAGAACCGCAGTCTTGATTGTGCCAAGAGCTGGGTGCAACCAGTGATCAATGCAGCTATGAAGCCAGGGCAGAGGGTTATCAGGGCAGAGGGCCGTCAGGTGCACTCCTGACTGAACTCCTACGTCAGGGTCAAGAGCTCAAGAGGTGGCTCCAACTGGGCAGGGCTCCACACCTCCTCTCAGTGCCAGGATGTTCTTCAGGCCCAGCCGCTTGGCCTTGCGCAGGTGGCCCGTGACCTCCTCCTGGCTCTGACGGCAGCAGGTCATGTGCAGCACGGTCTCCAGGCCACAGTAGTTGACAGCAGTGCTGGCGATGACCATGGAGGAGGTCTCCTTGTCCGAGCCAGGGTCTCCTGCTGGGTGCCAGGTCACATCTATGAAGAGGGGGCCACCTGCCCCCATCTGGTCAAACCTGTTGGGAATTTCTTTCTGAAGAGGGTCTCCTGGGGGCACACCACCCTTCACCACCTTCCACGGGGTCCGGGAGTTAGAGAAGCATCACCGGGGGTTGGAATCAGACTGACCCACATTCACATCCTGACCTTGCTACTTACTAGCTGTGTGACCTTGGGAAAATTAATCTCCTTCTCCTCATTTCTACAATGTGACAGAGAACAGTACCTACTTCACAATAACTCTATGAGACCATTAGGATAGATGGCTCCTCAGCGCTCAGAACAGCGCCTAGTACGCGGTGAGCTGCTTTCATTATGATTACTATGGTGGAGGGAATATATAACAACAATATAACCATGCTGTTTGAAAGCAGTACTGTAGACTTTCCAGTGCTGGCATATTTGTTATATTGGGTGAGTTCAGTTCACTGGACGAGGGTTGGAAAACCCTCAAGGTGGCCAGCAGGGCCTCATTCCAGGAACACGAGAGAAGAGGGTCAGCAGACGCAAGTTTCTATCATGCTACCCACACCCCCACACCGCCCGCCCCCCATTCCTGGTGCAGCAAGCAGTGCTGCAGAGCAAGGCCACAGTCCAGGAACCAGACTCAAGAGGCACGGGGGTGTGCACGCGCTGTGTTACAAGCTCTTTACCGAGGTATTTAAACATCCTCATGCCTTCAACTTCAAGCCCTGGGAGCTAAACATGAGAAGTGAAAGTGGTAAAAAGCAGACTTTTTTTAAAAAAATGGGCTGTGATTCATGAAGTGCTAATGTAACTCAGTTGGCATTTCTAGATTTCAAGAGGCACAGCCCGAAAGCCTGACTTGTGGAAATGTTCTAGGAGACGCTGCTTTGTGAGTTCCTAAACTACACTCGGGATCAAGCTGAATTTCTGCCAAAGAATGCCGTGAGAGTCAACATGTTTAACCCGATGTGGAGTGTGTCTAACACTCCAGAGGCGTGGGGGGACTTTTACTGACAACCGCGAAGCTGTAGTTTGAACGACCGACCCTCCCTTTACTCCTCCACCCCCTCTGGTGGCCTCTTTCTGCTGAGTCAAAGCGCCCCTTCTCTCCACCCGCCCCTCCTAACCTGGCCCTGCTCCGTGACCTCACATCCACTCACCTTGAGATGAGATTGACAGCACCCGGTGCCGTCCGTGGAGGGAAGAATTCCAGAGAGAACCACTTGTCACCGGACTCCATCCTCCGCCTCATTTTCTCCCTGAGTCTCTCGTGCCGCTCAGGGTCCAGCCCTGGCGAGGAACATCTCGAACTCTCCTTGGAGCTCTCCATGCCGCTGCTGCTGCCTTCCAGGCGGCGGTTGGGGCTGTCATTCCCTCTGGGTTCGTTCACCATGGCCGAGTTCCTGCTACACGTGATGGGGGCAGGGGGGCGGGGGTGGGGGGTCAGAAGCTGGCAGGCAGCCAAGCCCCAGAGAGGCAGGGTCAAGTGATAGTGGCTGCATTTCCACGGAGGGTAAGGGTGATAAGGCCCCTACCAGCTGGCTCACCCGCCACAGCTATTACCCACTGCGCTGCCTCACTCAAACCTCAGCCCCCACCCGGACAGAAACATGCCCCTTCAGCCCTCGGATCCGCAGTGGCGGCTACCTGATGGAGGGTGGCACTGAGAACCTCATGATGCCAGCCTCCAGGGCCCGCATTTCTAGGGAGGGGCTGCAGTGCCTGGCTGGGAGGACCTCAGGTTTTAGATGGTCCATCTCTGCCAGCTTGGACCCAGACTGGGCCGGGAACAGGAAACTTCCCCTGCGGGTGTAACCCTCATGGGCGGAGCAGTGACTGAGGAAGAGCTTAGAGCTACAGCTGGGGCCTGCGTAAGGGAGAGGGAGGCGGGGGCAAGGCCTCCGGGCAGAGGGAGGGCTGAGGCTCCAGCTGTAGTAGGCAGATAGAAGGAGGGCCAGAGACTGCGGGGGTGGGTGGAGATGAGGCCAGCAGACGTTCAGGGTCATTGGATCACACTCCAAAGAAGAAACCGCTGATCCTGTCCTGCCTGGGATATCTGTTGCTTGGAACAGTTTGTGTGCAGGATGGAGGCGAGGGCTTGACAAAGCAGCCAGATTTCTCCTGAATTCCTGCTACTCCAAAAGACTAGGTCATGCGTTAGAACTTGATAATTGGCTAGGTTCCAAAAGTAGCCAGACCCAAATTCAGTGAGGGCTGAGTTTATGTCCGACACAGAATAAAGGCTACCTGATGGAAGGAGACTTTGACTTGGGGTGATGAAGACACAATACAAAGTACAGGTGATGCATTATAGAACTGTACACCTGAAACCTGTATAACTTATTAGCTAATGGCTATTCCAATAAATTAAGTAAGTTTTTTTAAAAGAGCAAAGGCTGCCTTCCAGGTACACCTCCACTAACACACACCCCTGAGGCCAGGTAAACTAATTATAGTGACTGCTCAGCCACACATCCCAAGCCCTGGGCCATGGCAACCACAGGCAGGCCAACAAAGGGCATGGTGCCACTGGGCAGTTTAGTGGGAAAATAAGTCAAATACTTCCAAACAAAACACTACCCTTGCACAACTATGTGCAAACAGTCCTTAAGTCTAGTGTGTGGTAACATGGAAATCAGAGGCACAATCAGGCCAAGTTCATTCCTTTCAGGGCACATCCACTGCTAAGCTG
>PVJC01024906.1:0-25170 GCA_004026665.1 Murina feae | reverse complement strand
TGCTCCGAGCCTCAGATGCAGCTGGGGGCAGGTCCCCAGTGGCCACACACACACACACACACACACAAAAGGCGCCTGGCAGACTGGGGCCATCATAGGACATCCACTGAGGGGTCCCAGACTGTGAGAGGGCACAGGCCGGGCTGAGGGACTCCCTCCACCCCGAGTGCACAAATTTTTGTGCACCGGGTCTCTAGTAAGACAGATAAAAATCCCTACCTTCATGGAGCTGACATTCTAGTGAGGGACACAATAAATGAATACATCAAATATATGGTGTGCCAGATAGTGATAAGTATTCAAGGGAAAAATAAAACAGGAGGCAGAAAGGAAGAATATGTATGTATCTGGGAGAGGGCTATCATTTTACATAGAGTGACAATCATAAAGGGAAGAACTTTCCAGATAGAGCAAAGAACACACACAGGCAAAGGCCATGGGGCAACAATGTGCCTGACAGGCTAGAGAAACACCAAACAGGCCAATAACGCCAGAGCAGAGTGAGTGGCGGGACAGAGATGAGGTCATACAGGGATCCAGTTTTTGTAGGGCTTTATAGGCCTGCCTTCTGCCTGTTTCAGCCTCACCCTCTAGTTTTTTATACAGTGAACAGAGGAGGGCCCTGATCTGACTCCGGTGTTCACAAGTTCCCTGTGACTGCATGAGGGGAACAGAATATGGAAGTGGGTTGACCAGTGAAGCTACTAAAATAGTGCAGTGGGGAGGTGATACTGGCTAGTACCAAGGTGGGGCAGAGAATGGGGTTAGAAGTGGTCAATTATGGATAGATTTTAAAGGGAGAGCCAACAGCATTTGCCAATGGACTGGACAAGGAGCATGTACTGGCCCAGTTTAAATAACAAACCTATAGTCCAACATCAGGTTTATTTACCACAGCAATGAGGGAGACTCCACACTAGCAGTACTGTGAGGAGTCTCACCAAAGAAAAAGATCATTATTATTGGTTTGGGGGAAGGGTGAAATTTAGGTGAGATGTGAATGAAAGTGGATAGGCTCAATGCAAAGCAGAACTGTAAATAAAGGGATCGATATCAAGTCTCGATTGGGAATGGGCCCAGCGTCCTGTCCCCTTGGAAACAACGTTTACATGGAGGTAGAATGCTGTGTCCAGAATCGCTTTACCTGAGCTCTGCACCGGGATTGTAAATTGAGGCTGCTTCCGTGTCAAAGTGACCTAACTCCTCTCATTCTTACCAAAATAAGTTGAAACAACCAAGTTTGTGACAGTCTATGATTTTAGAGAACAAAGTTTCCTAGTCAGTAAGAAAGTAGTAGTCAAAGGGAGTTGTGTCCTTTTACATCTGCAGCATATCCCTGAAAAAAATATAGAAATATTTTTTCCTGTTAACTCTTCATCTGGCTTTTTTTGTGTGTCTGTTATTCCAGCCAAATAAATGGGAAGGCAGATTTTTTTACAGTTCAAGCTAATTTTTACTTTCTCTAGTGTGAGGAAAAGAGGTAAGGATGACTCTAAGGTTTCTGCCTTAAGGACAGTTAGGATGGAGTGAGATATAAACTAAGGTTGTATAAGATTTGGGGCAGACGAGATCGGGAGCTCGGTTTCGGATGTTCTGAGTTTGAGATGGCTCAAATTCGTGGAGATGGTTCGTGGTTCCTTACAAACCCAGGAACGACCTCACTTTTCCCTACAGAGCGCCCCCTACCCTCACTCCCCTCTTCCGCCCGCTCCATTCGCTCACTACCTGTAGTTAATCGTCTAGCCCGTTTCACGTATCTGCACCTTTGTTATGTGCAGTGCTTGCTGGTGAAACGCTGAGAATACCGTTTCTTCACCTGCCAACCCTGCTTCTACACTAAAAGCTGGACCAGGCGCCCGCGCGGGGATTTACCTCCGCCCCCTCCTCATGCAAGCGCCGCCTCACTACTGCGCTCACTTGTAGAACCTCACCCGGTTGCCGGCGCCCAGCAGGCCGGCAGTGCTGGAGCATTTCGGAGCCCAGCAGGACTTGGGCATAGTGGCGCCAGCCTGCGGTTTTCCGCGCTCTGCAGCAGCACTTCGGTGGTCGCCCGGGGCCGTCCAGTCCCACCCCGCTTACGCTTTCTCCTGTGGGCTCATTTCAGAGCCCGGCGCCACATCACATGCCTCGGGAGGGAGCAGTGCGCCTATGAACTACCCGCCCTTCCGGTTACCACCCCAGCGCCCTGGTCACGTGGTGAATGGGGAAAAAAGAAGGAATACCTCCCAGTCACCGGACCTGATCGCCAGGTCGGGGGAAGGTGGCGTCACGCCGCTTCCAAGCCTGCGCCAACTCGTCAGTCTGCTTCTGCTCCACCCTGGCTTACGTCCGGGAGACGCCGCTGCCAGGCTAGTTGCCCTGCGGTGGCAGCAAAAAGCGAGATGTGGCGGTTTGGGTCTTGGCCACGTAAAAGTTAAAACCAGTATGTTCCAGTGAGTGATGGAAACGCAGACTGGGTAAAAAGGGCCACCACGCTTGAATCTAGCTATGGCCCCACCCCGCCAAACACCCCACTCCGCCTCTTATTCCTCATTGGTCAAAAGCACCGCCCGGCATTCCTGCGATTGGTCAAACGGGCGGTTACCGCATCCAATGAGCGGCGGCGCTGGCTTTCCCGCTGCGGTTCGTTATTTGAGAGGGTCGTGGCGGCGGCGGCGGCGGCAGTTGAGTGTAACGGCCCCCTGGCTCCGGTGCGACCATGGCGGCCTTGGGGCCCGGAGGCTACGCGCGGAACGATGCGCGGAGAGGCCAGTCCTCCCCGCCCCCCTCTCCAGCGCTCTGCCTCCGCCGGCGGACGCGACTCCCCACGGCGCCCGAGGACACAGTGCAGAACCGGGTGAGGAGCGCTTGCCCTGCCCTCCCAGGCCCGTCCCTTAGATATTTGGCCCCGCCTACCAGCTCCCGGCTTTTGACTCCCTGGTCCGGTCCTGTTCCTAAGCCCCGCCCCTTTAGTCAAGGCTCCTCCCATTTCCCCGTTTCCCCTTCTTTCGGGTACTGCCTGTCGCTCCTAGCCCCACCTTGTACCCTGACCCCACCCTCAGCCCTGGGAGCATTCCTGGGTTCCTCCCTGGCCTCTACCTTCCTGCGTGCGATTTCCTTCAGGCTTTAGACGTCTCTCTGGGCTCTTCCACTTTTGTTGACGTCGCCCCGGCTGAGTCTATATAAAGTCTTACCTGCCCCAACTCTTCCTCAGCTCTCCCCCGCCTTCCCTCACTCCCCTGCCTTCTCTTCCATTCTCCCTTTTACCAAGGTGGGATTCTTATTCCATATAAGCCACCCAAAATTATGTTGAGGATGTGAGTAATTGTAATATCTCAGCAGCGCTACTTGGAGGGAGGCTTACAGAAGTTCTAAGACACACAAAGGAGATGATTTTAGAGTAGGTAGAGGGAATTCCATTAGCACAGCAGCAATTTTAAAAATTGTTCTCCAACTTTCTGAGCCATAAACTATGTTTTTAGAAAATGGGGTTAACGGTAACCATACCATGGAGTTGCAGGGAGATGAAATAAAATAGTGAAGTGACCTGCTTGGCACAGAGTCCCGATAAAGGATGGATACATGCTGCTCTGCTGTATCATCCACTCCTGGCTACAAGGCCTGGGCACGTGGCCCCTATCCACCTCTCTGGTGGCACCTCCATCCTCCCTCATAAAAAGGTTCAATCTCACTCTCTTGCTGTCTGTTTCCCTGAGGCACCAAACTCTTTCCCACTTCCTAGCCTTTGTGTTTGGTGAGTCTGGGCTGTTTGCCATAGTCTACCTGGATGGCTCCTCAAGTCTCAGCTGGAATATCCCTACCTTAAAGGCCTTCTTGAACTTCAGCCTAAAGCAAGTACTCACCTTAACCTTTCACTCAGCTTCCTGTACTTCATAGCCTTAATCTTACATGTTTCTGAAAGTGTCTTGTCAGCTCTAAACTTTCTATAATGTAGGGGAATAACAATGGCAGTTTCAGAGAGGCAGTATAGCAAGATGGGTAAGAACAGTTTCTGGATCCAAAATGCCTAGATGTAAACTTAAACTCTTTGCCTTGTGTGCCTCAATTTCCTCCTCTGTAAAATGAGGCTAATAGCCTAATCTAATAAAAGAGTAATATGCAAATTAACCACCACACCAAGATCCCTAAGTCACGCCCACCAGCAAGCCACACCAATCAGAGCGGCTGTATGCAATTGCAAATTAACCCAGCCAAGATGGCAGCCACAGAGCTAGAGCCAACAGGAGGCTTCTGTTGCACCAGCAATGGAGTTGAAACTGCCTGCCTAGGCCAGCCGGGCCTCTGCTCAAGGCAACAGTGTTTCAATTATAGAAGATAAATAAATCCCAGAAACCTGATTCCAGCCAGCCTCACTGGGACCTTGGGTCAATGGGAGCTGTGAGCAGCCTGAAAACAGCCCTCAGCCCCTCACCCAGGTTGGCCAGGCATGCCAGCAAGTGGACATCCCCTGAGGAGTCCCAGACTGTGAGAGGGCACAGGCCAGGCTAAGGGACCCTCCCCCCTGAGTGCTCAAATTTTTGTGCACTGGGCCCCTAGTATAGATATAACATTAGAAAATATTTGTGAGGATTAAGTGAGCTCATATGTCTTAAGCACTTAAAACAACAACACCTGGTACATTGCAAAACTCTGTTAGTATTAGCTACTACTTGTTATGATTGTGCATTTTGGGTAATTGATGTCATTTTTTATTTTCCTTGTTTGGTGATTGTTCACTTGTTTCTTTACTTGTGGAACCTCTATAGTATAAATTTGATGAGAATGGACAGTGTTTACTTTTGCTCACTGCTGTGTCTGCCCTGCATGGCTCAAAGTGCTGACTTTGGAGCCAGACTATCTGGTTTATATCTCCACCTTACTACTCTGCTGGTGTGGGACCTTGGATCTCAATGTCCTCATGTGTAAAACAGGGCTGATAATAGTGCCTTCTTCCTTGAGTTGTTTTGGGGTTTCAAGTCTAGCATCCACATGAAATACTTAAAAATTTATTCACAGGTCACCTTCTTTGTGAGGCCTTCTTCCCTACCCCTGCGCTCCCAGTTTCTTTTCTTGCCTTGTTTTTCTTTATTGCTCTTACCATCACCTGATTCCTATTTTGCATGTCTTTTCTATTTATTTTTTTGGAATGCCCTCCATCCCATCACCACCAGAATATGAGCTCTAGAAGCGCAGGGATTTTTGTGTGTTTTCCTCACCATGCTATGCCTTTAACATGACCCATGTATTTGTCAAAGGAATGTTGAGGTAAACAAGTGTTAGCTGCTGTAGTTGATGATAGAAGCTCAGTGAGTGTGTTGAATATAACAAGAACAGAAGGGGGTGGCAGAGGTGGCCATGTCACATGGGACCTGATGAGGGTAGGTGCTTTTGACTTGGCTTTTCACCTACAGGTGTCACTGGAGAAGGTGCTTGGCATCACAGCCCAGAACAGCAGTGGCCTAACCTGTGACCCCAGCACAGGCCACGTGGCCTACCTAGCAGGGTGAGTGGATGGGCCTTGGTTTTTCCATCTGTAGAATGCAGATAATGCTGCCTACCTCTGAGGGCTATGGAGAAGATTACATCTGTATTTACAACAGTACCTGGCATGTAGTGAGCACTATGAAACCTTCTTGTGACTGCAGGTGGGAGATGGCAGTGATTATGGGAAAGACAGGTGGTTAAAACTCAAGCCATATCGGACAACCTGGATTTGTGTCCCAGGTCCACCTCTCTGAGCCTCTGCTTCTATGGTTATAAAACAGAAATAGTGATACCCTCCTCCTGGATTGTTGAGAGTACTGAAGGACATTCTGCAACTGTATATTGCACAAATACTGATCTAGTCTGACACTGTTCTGGGCACCAAAGGGACACACACCCCCAACCCTCGTAGCCCAGGGCAGACAGACTCATGGTCATTACTGATGAACATGAATCTGTTTTGGAGAAGTAAGCAATGAAGGACAAGGGCGGGCTTTTGAATCTGACAGGTATGGATTCACATCCCACTCTGTCCCAGACCTACTGGGCAGCCCTGGACAAAGGACTTACCCTCTCTGGGCTTCAGTTTCCTCCTCTATAAAATTGAACAAAGATTTTTGACCTTTTCTGGTGTTGTAAGGATTTAAAGAGATTGTGCACACAAGTCTTTATTAGCCCAGGGCCTGGAAGAATAATTACTACAGGAGAAATACTGGTTTCTATTAAGAATGTTTTAATGATAAATGTGAAGTGCCCTAGAATTCTCAGCATAGACATCTGGAAGAGGAGGTAAACAGATAGAATCTTCTGCTCAGAGGGAGCCTTTTGTATGCGTGAGCTCTCTTCTGTTGAGGACAGAATATCCCTGGCCCCAATACTCCTCTCAGTTTGGGCACATTTTCTTCTTTCTCCTCAGCTGTGTGGTGGTGATTTTGGACCCCAAGGAGAACAAGCAGCAGCACATTTTTAACACTGTCAGGTAGGCTGGGGCCTGGGCATGGGCAGGGGTGGAACCCTGGAAGTGCTCATGGTTAGGTGACTCACTCATTTACTCACCCATCAGTTCAGCAACATTAATCAAGTGTCTGCTCTGTGTTAGGTATTATCCCAGGAGCTGGGGTCACAACAGTGAACAAAAGAGATGAGAATCTTTGCTCTCTGTAGAGCTGACAGCTCAGAGAAGGAGACAGACTAAAGCCAATTGGCTAGCAAGCCCACTGTGACCATTGCTATGGGGAAATGACAAGGGATGTGTTAGTGTAGGTTTATAGGCAGAGAGTAGGGGATAAGCCATATCAGAGAGCTTGGAAAGGCCTTCCTGAGGCTGAGACCTGGAGGAAGTGAGGGGGCAACCCCTGTGACAGTGAGGGAAAAGCATTTTAGGCAGAGGGTAGACTAAGAACCTTGGGTTGTTTGAGGAGCAGCCAAAGATCCACATGCTTGGAATAGAGGTGTGGGTAGGGGGAAATGTGGCAGGAACAAGCAGAAGCCACAACACCTGGGCCTTAGGGAGGGGGTTGGATACTGACTGCAAAGAGAAGTCACTGGAGGGCATTTATAGATTAAGGATATGCTTTTTACACCCTAACCTTCCAGCACCCTCAGTCTCCCTTCCCTGTTTTACTTTTCTCCACAAAAGATACTTCTTTCTCATATGCAACCAAATTTCCTCATGTAATGATATTTACTGTGTGAATACCAGGCAGAGATTTTTCTCTTAGTGAATTTCTATGCCCCTTTCACCTAGAGCAGTAACTAGCACATTGATGGTACTTATTATTTCAGGAATGAAAGAATGTGATTTAGAAAGATCCCTCTAACTGCTAGTTTATTGGGGAAGGCCCTTGGCCCTGAGTAGGTCCAAGTTGGTGTCCAGGGGTCTGCCTTTGGGTTGATTGATCACCATGCCATCCAACAAATGGCATGGAAAGGGTCCACTCTCAACCACTGATGGGTCTGTCTTAGGAGGCAGTGTGGCCAGAGTAGAAGTTTTCACCCAGCTGCATTTCAGAGTCACCTGACCCCTGGGCCTCACTCCCAAAGAAGGCCTAATCATTGGCCTGGAGTGAGGCATGAGTATTGAGAACTTTAAAACTCTTTATATTAAAACTAGGGGCCCGGTGCACAAAAAATTTGTACACTCGGGGTGGTGGGGGTGTCCCTCAGCCCGGCCTGTGCCCTCTTGCAGTCTGGGACACCTCGGGGGGGGGATGTCCACCTGCTGGTGTGCCTGGTCAGCCTGGGTGAGGGGCTGAGGGCCATTTTCAGGCTGCCCACAGCCCCTTCAGGGTTCGTGCACTAGGGGGTGGGAGGGCTGGTGAGTACAGGCGTGGATGTTTCCCACCAGAGGGCCCATGATCGCACATGCCTGGTGGGCCCCCACCACTGAGGGGATACACCTGGCGCAGAGCTGGGTGGCGAGCCAGGGGCGGACGCTGGTGCAGGATCGCTCGGTGGGGCCCTGCTGCTGAGTGAACACACCCAGGATGGAGCTGGGCAGCGGACTGGCTTTGGATGCTCTGCACTGTGCAGCAGACACTCCCGCACGTCCTGCAGAGCCCCCGGAGCAGAGCCAGGCAGCAGACCCAGGACAGCTGCTCCTGCACACCCTGAAGAGGCCCCCGGGGGGCAGAGCCAGGCAGCAGACCCAGGACGGCAGTTCCTGCATGCCCCGCGGAGGCCCCCGTGCTCCCGCATGCCCCATGGAGGCCCCTGGGGGGTGGAGCTTAGGACGGGCGCTCCTGAACACCCTGAGGAGGCCCTGGGCTGGACACCCCCCCCCCCACTGAGCTGACACACCCGGCACAGCTGTGCCAGCCACGGAGGCTCCCAGTGCAGAGCCGCCCTGCCAGCCTCCATCTTAGTTGGGTTAATTTGCGTACAGCCGCTCTGATTGGCTGGTGGGCATGGCTTAGGCGTCCCAAAAAAACGGTCAGTTTCAATATTACATATTAGTTTAGATAATTGAAACACTGTTGCTTTAAGCTAAGGCCTAGGCAGGTAAGGAAATGTCCTGTTTGTTTCAGCTCAGTGGCTTCTATAATTGAAACATTGTTACCGTGACCAGAGGCTCAGCCAGCCCAGGCAGGCAGTTGCAACAGAAGCCTCTGGTTTGCTCTAGCTCTGTGGCTGCCGGCCTCCATCTTGGCTGGGTTAATTTGCATACAGCCGCTCTGATTGTCTGGGAGGCATGGCTTGGCTGGTGGGCGTGGCTTAGGTGTCTCAGGTGATGGTCAATTTGCATATTACTTTTATTATATAGGATTATTTTATTTTACGATTTTTTTGTTAATCCTCACCTGAGGATATTGTTTCCATTTATTTTTAGAGAGATTGGGAGGGAGGGCGGGAGGATACAGCTTGCGAGGGGGAGGAGAGAAATGTTGATGTGAAAGAGACACCGATTGGTTGCCTCCCACACATGCTCCCACCAGGGCCAGGGATTGAACAGAAACCCAGGTATGCACCCTATACTGGGAATCAAACCCTCCACCCTTTGGTGCACAGGTTGATTCTCTAACCACTAATCAATACCAGCCAGGACTAAAATAATTTTAGACTTAACAAGAATAGTACAAAGTGTGTGTATACTGTTTACCCACATTCCCCACATTAACATTTTACCACATTTGCTTTATCATTCTCTGTCTATATATATATTAATTTTTCTCTGAATCATTTGAGAATAAATTGCAAGCATGATGTCCCTGTATCTCTAAATACTTCGGCTTGTATTTCCTAGGGCATAGTGGGGGAATGACGTGGTCCTTTAAACTGCAATACATTTTATTCAACAGTATCAGGAAATTAAAATTGATACATTACTACCATCTACTCCTCATTCAGGTTTCACCATTTGTCCCAAGAATGTCATTTATAGCAAAAGGCTTCTGTTCAGAACCATGCATTGCTTATCATTGTCTCTTTAGTCTCCTTCAGTCTGAAGCAGTTCCTCCAACTTTTCGTGACTTTTATGACCTTGACACTTTAGAGGATTATAAGCCAGGTAATTTGTAGAATATGCCAACCTGAGTTTGTCTGATGTTTCCTCATACATAGATCCACGTCTACATCTTTGGCAGGAACACCTCAGAAGGAATGCAGTGTTCTTCTCAGTGCATTCTATCAGGAAGTTCATGATGTTGATCTCTTTCATGACTGGTGGTGTTCACTTTGAGCCCTTAATTAAGGTGATGTCTGCCAGGCTTCTCCATTATGAAGCTTCTCTTTTCCCCTTAGGGGAGCTTCTTGAAACTTTGCAGATATACCCTGTTTCTCACCAAACTTTTTTTAAAATATATTTTATTGATTTTTTACAGAAAGGAAGGGAGAGGGATAGAGAGTTAGAAACATCGGTGAGAGAGAAACATTGATCAGATGCCTCCTGCACACTCCCCACTGGGGATGTGCCCACAACCAAGGTACATGCTCTTGACTGGAATCGAATCTGGGACCCTTGAATCTGCAAGCCAACGCTCTATCCACTAAGTCAAACCAGTCAGGACTCACCAAATTTTTACTCACTAGTCTTAGCATGGCTTTGACATTTTTAAAAAGCTCCCTAGGGAATTCTGACATGCAGCCAAGACTGAGAACCTCTAGCCTACATACAGTCCAGGGCTCTGCCCTATATGGTTAGGTATCCTTGGGCAGGGGACCTCCCTATATTGAAGTTTCCTCATCTCAAAACTGTCTAATGAGTGTCCTGACTTCATGGAATGTGTGTGAGGAATCAGTATACTGATGCCCATATAGCATTTGACAGAGGTCTGGGCACAAGGTCAGAGCACATGACATTTAGGATTACTTGCGGACAATAGAAAATCCACAACGAACATGATTTAAACACAAGGGCATGTTCTTCCTGCTCATAACTCTAGAGGTGGACACCCAGGGGGCTGGTGTCTCTGTGAGCATTAGGGACCTCACTTCTGTCTTTCTCTTCCACCATGCTTATTGTGAGGCTTCTGTTCTTGAAGTCACCACTTGATCCTAGATGGAGTTCTGACTGTCATGTACTTTCTTCAGAAGGGGGAACAAGTGGGGAGCAGGGCAAAATTCCCTTCGAGAAGCTTTTCTGGAAATTGCAACAGCACCTCTCATTGACCAGACTAAGTCATGTAGCTGTACCTGTGTAGCTACAAGAGAGTGAGGAAATGTACTCTAGCTGGAGACATTGCCATCCCAATTAAAACTGGGATGTGGGGAAGGAGGGGTGAATTGCTATTAGGTAGGCAGCTCACCTTTGTTGCTGTAGGAGCAATGGGAAGCCATCAGAGGCTTGAGTTGATGATAAATTAAGTTCTATATGATTGTCAAAGACTTACTGGAAGATTTACTTAGTTATCTGCATACCAGTTTACTCATGTAGGAAGACAACTACTAGACTGTTAAGGAAGAGATGTAAAAACAGCATTAAAAAAAAAAAGAGGAGAGAGAAAAAAAATAAGGCAGTCTTGCAGCAGTGAAACTTGCTACCAGAAATGTACAAACTAGTCTGCTTATTCAGTCATTGTGCTGGCTGTCTGGGAGTATCAGAAAGAAGCTGTTGGTTGATTGGCAACATGTTTTCCAGAACACCTTGAGCGATTAGCAGTGGAGCACATACTGTGGCTGTCTCAGTGTGATTGTCTGCCAGAGTCCTCCCTTCAGCACCACCTCCATTGTTAGGCCAGATCTGTACCATTTCCCGCATCTGAATTTCTCAGGATTATAGGGCTGGTGGGGTCTTAGGAAGCCCACTGTTGTAGAGGAGAGGAAGGAAGGTCCCATTCAGTGTCTACCCCATCTGGGTTTGGAGTTTAAGGGAGAAGGGACCTTTGCTTTTATAGAACCCCATTTCCCTATGCTCCTAGCAGCAGGGAATGCAGGAATGCATCATGTGCTGTCCTGGGCACATAGGCACACTGGCTCTTTGGGGGCTGCTAGTGCTCACCTCTCCTGGCCTCTCCAGGCTTGAGAGCAAGGAGTTGGCAGTGTGCTGTGAGCACAGGCTGGGGTCTGGCTTCCCACCCTTATTGGAACCAATGATATCAATCCTTTTCCTTGCCCTCAGGAAGTCTCTGAGCTCTCTGGCCTTCTCCCCTGATGGGAAGTACATAGTGACGGGGGAGGTGAGTTGTGATCATGATTGAGTAGGTGGGGAGGTGTCTTGGGGCCATTCCTTCTGTCTCCACAGGCCTGGGAAGTCCCTGGAATAGCTTCTTCTTGGGCCACAAAAACCTCGTGGTAGATGGGGAGGCGGGGTGGCTTTTGGGCACACCCTGGGGCAATGCCATTTACAGCCCTGCCAGCCCCTCTAGCCCTGTTTGGTATCGAAGCCAGCAGCAGTAACAGCCCACCTTCCCTAGAACGGGCACAGGCCTACTGTGCGAATCTGGGATGTGGATGAAAAGAGTCAGGTGGCAGAGATGTTGGGCCACAAGTACGGCGTGGCCTGTGTGGCCTTCTCTCCAAATATGAAGCACATTGTGTCCATGGGCTATCAGCACGACATGGTACTCAACGTCTGGGACTGGAAGGTGAGCCAACTGGTGGGTGTGTGGGCAGGCAGCCAGCTGCTGGAGCATCCTGGGTATCAAGCTTTGGAAAAACTAAATGAGATAACTTGGTAAAGTGCTCATTCATCCAGCAAATGTTTATTGAGCACCTGATCCCGTTTTTAGGCACTTATTGAAGGGCATATGACAAGTTCTCAATTAGTGGAAAAATAATTATTTTTATATTGACCAGTTGTGACCTTGATCAAGTGACTTAACTTCTCTGTGGGTCTGTTTCCTTATGGATATTGATTAAGTGACTTAACTTCTCTGTAGGTCTATTTTCTTAAAATGGATATTATAGTATATACCTGGTTGAATTATGAGAATTCAATGAGTTGATAAGAATCACTGGACTCTGGAATAGCTGAGGGAGGACTTGGAATCTGCAGAAGTGGGTACCAAGTCCTGGTTCTGTTCATAACCTGCTATGTAACCTTGAACACATGATATCTTCCCTCTTAGCATGGCAGAGTGGGAGGAGAAGTACTTCCCTTATAGAGCTATTGAGAGGATCCTATGAGTTACCCAGTGAAGTGCTCAGTAGGTCCCAGAATGGGCGCTCTATTGATGGCAGCCATGGTTGTTATCCTTACATCCCAGCTGTGGCTGTTCTCTACACCAGCGGTCACCATCCAACAATGGTCCGCGGACCACTGGTGGTCTGTGATGTCCAAAAGGTTTGCAACTGCTGTAATACATCATGTGGGCTGTAGAGCTTGGCCTCAGGGAAAGCTCTGGAACTTACTCTCATGTGGGTACCTTCCCAAGCCTCAGTCTCCTCGGTAGTGGTAATAAGAGTGTCACGCAGGTTCTCCCATAGATTAGCTTACTGGAGGATCCAAGGAAAACAGATTTGGAGCAGTGGAGAGTGAAGAGATGAAGGGCTGAGGACAAAGGCTGAAGTCTAATGGGGTGGGTGCTAGTATGAACTTTTCTGTACTGATTCTTCCAGAAAGATATTGTGGTGGCCTCCAACAAGGTGTCATGCAGGGTCATCGCCCTCTCTTTCTCAGAGGACAGCAGCTATTTTGTTACTGTTGGTAACCGGCATGTTAGGTTCTGGTTCTTGGAAGTCTCCACTGAAGCAAAGGTGAGTTTTGTCCCTGCCACCTCAACCAGGCCTGGGGAGTAACTGTCACGAGCAGAATGGACTCCTGTTTTTTCCTGAAATAAGGGGGCAGTGATCTCAGGCTGTCTGGCCTCTCAAGCCTATCTCTACCTCTGGTCTGCTCTTCAGTGCTGATTGGCAAGCCCTGTTAGGAATCTCCCCACTGCATTCCCTCACTGGCCCTGGGCCAGGCCTTGTTCCAGGACTGCTGCCTTCCAGCCACTCTGCCTGGAAGTGTGTTCTATTTTTTTCTTTCCCTCTCCTCCTTTTGGGGGAGTTTCTTAGGGTCCTCCTGTGTAGTTGTGTTGTTCCTCTGGTCATGAGAGACCCATCATGCCATTGTTGGGATACAGGTTATGTGAACAATATCTTACTGTGCCCTGCTATGCCTCCAGGTGACGGGGACAGTGCCCCTCATAGGGCGTTCAGGCATCCTGGGTGAGCTGCACAACAATGTCTTCTGTGGTGTGGCTTGTGGCCGGGGCCAGATGGCAGGCAACACCTTCTGTGTGTCCTACTCGGGCCTCCTCTGCCAGTTCAATGAGAAGAGGGTGCTGGAGAAGTGGATCAATCTGAAGGTACCCTACCTCTCTGCTATCATTGGGGGAAACACTCTTTCCATGACATGATCTGGGAACTCAGCAGTCTTTCTGCCTCGTGGTTGATCACACCAGCTCTGGGTTTGTTAATCCTCACCCAAGGATATTTTTTTCCATTGATTTTTTTAAAGAGAGTGTAAAAGAGACACATTGATTGGTTGCCTCCCCAGCGCAGAGATGGAACTTGCAACCCAGGTATGTGGCCTTGACCAGGAATCTGTGGACCAACGCTCTAACTACAGAGCGCACCAGCCAGGGTCCAGCTCTGGGTTTGACCTTAAGTTCTGCTTGTATTATTCTGGTAAATGACTTTCCCTACCTGAGCCTCAGTTTCCTCATCTGTAAAATGGATATACTGTGGTATACCTCACACAGTTGATAGGTAATGCATTCAGCACAGTGCTAGTCCCCTGAAACGGGGTCAGGTTACAATTACTTTCTTCACCTTTTGATTCAGTTCACATTTCTCTTCTTCATTGAGTACTCTTGGTTAGTAGGACAACTGCATTTTTTAATTTTTAAAATAGATTTTTAGTGATTTCAGAGAGAGGAAGGAAGAAGGAGAGAAACAGAAAGATCAGTGATGAGAGAGAATTATGCTGCTTTGAATATAATCTCTATGAAGTTGTTTTTAAACAATAGGAAATAAAATTTAAGCCTGAAACTCAACCCTGTTACTGCAAGTGACCTATCTTTAATCACAGTCTGCTGAACAGATATTTTCCACCCACAGCTGAGTTCTGTAGGTAGCAATGATAACTCTATCTCAATCTACCTGCTGGCACATTTCCTTCAGTAGTGATCTTATACTATATCCTGATTTCAAAAACCTTAACATTTACTAAGACCCAGGAAACTATAAGGCTTCTTTGGAAGCCCAAGTTCTGTCAGTCCCCATGTCCCTGAACTGGGCCACACAAAGCACAAAGTTCACTTGGGTCCCCTTTGCCCCCACAGGTCTCCCTGTCTTCCTGCCTCTGTGTCAGCCAGGAGCTCATCTTCTGCGGTTGTACAGATGGGATAGTTCGCATCTTCCAGGCCCACAACCTACATTACCTCGCCAACCTGCCCAAGCCGCACTACCTTGGGGTGGATGTGGCCCAGGGTCTGGAGCCCAGGTACTACCCAAGGGAACGGAAAAGGGCCAACCCAGAGTCTGTCTATATACATCCATGCTTTTAGATCCATCTCCATACTGGCAAGCCCTAGGCAGGAAGTGGGATACAGCTATACTGAGGCAGCAAAATCTCTGCCACTGTAAAGTCTTCAGTCTAGTGAGAGAGCTTGATGGTAAAGAATTACACAAGTAAGATCATTTTAGATAGTCATGAATGCTTTGGTGAAATAAAATAGGGACTCATATTTGGGTGGCCAGGGTAAGCTTCTAGTGAGAAGGAGCCAGCTGTGTGGAGAACTGGGTCCTGACAGCAAATGGAAAAGCCTTAATGGGATAGATAGCACACTGGGCCTAGTGTGTCGAGCGGCTGTGTGGCTGAAGCCCAGTGTGCCCAGGGGAGGAGAATAATAGGAGATAGGTCTGAGAATAGATGGAAGCTGGTAGAAGGAGCTTAAAGTCTATTCTGATGTTCATGGGCAGCCACCGGGGATTTCAGGCATTAGTATTATGTGATCAGGCCTGGAGCATTAGATTGCTCTGGCTGCCATGTGGAGAATGGGTGGAAGACCTGATCTATGACATATTTTCCCTTTGTTGTAAGTCATTTTGGGGAGGCAGAAGAGCTACCTAACCAGGAGTGCTGGGTGCCTGAGGTGACCTCTCTGTAGATTGCTGGACACTGCCTCTGGAGTGCCTTTTCTAATAGCCTTGAGGGAGCTATTGGGTGTCTCAAAGGAAAGAGGGTGGCTCAGCAACTCATAGACAATGTTGTGTTGTTGTAGCCAGGCTGCATAGCTCTTCCAGCTTCTGCTTTGTGCTTTGTGGCCTCAGGCGGGTCACTGTATCAACTTGCGCTTCAGTTTCTTTATCTATAAAATATAGTACCTACTTATCTTGAAGGTTGTGGGGATTCAGTGCAGCTAAAGTTTGGCACACAGTAGGTGCCCTGGCCACCCAAGTATGAGTTCCTATTTTATTTCACCAAATAAACTCTGCTCCCTTGCACAGAGATGTTTGGTCATGTGTTGGTGGAGCCCACGAGAGAGAATGCGTGAGGAATGTGCCCATTATCCTTCCATGAGAGAGGACAAAGCTTGGGTTGGGTGAAATGAGGGGATAAAAATGTTAACAGGAATTGAAATTCAAATGTCCTCAAGGACCAAGTGGAAGCTTTCACTTTACAACCTCTGTGTTAGGAACAGCAAAGGAAGAGAGAGGAAGGAAAAGTGGAGTTGGAGTGGGAGAGATGGACCACCGGGGCATTGACATGAGATAACTCAAGTGTCACCGTATCACCACAGGCAGCTGTCACTAGCCACAGTGACACTGATGATGATTGATGACCCATGTTGCCTTGTTAGCTTCCTTTTCTGCAGGAAGGCGGAAGCAGTTTATCCGGATACTGTGGCACTGACCTTTGACCCCATCCATCAGTGGCTATCCTGCGTGTATAAGGACCACAGCATCTATATCTGGGATGTCAAAGATATCAACAAAGTAGGCAAGGTGTGGTCGGAGCTCTTCCACAGCTCCTACGTCTGGAATGTGGAGGTGAGCCCCTTTCCCCTCCCCAGCCTTTGCACAGCCCCCATTTAAAGAAAGCTTCTGCAGAGTTTGGTGATCCCATATAGCCATTCCTTCAAAAGATATCCTACTCCTTCAAATGGACTCCAGCTATGTGCCAGGTGCTGGAGACACAACTAGGAAGGAAACTGACAAAAGTTATGCCCTCATGGAGCCCACATTTGGGTGAGAAAGTAAACCCATAAACATCAGTATAAGATATGCCAAGTAGCAGTACCTCTCAGAAGAAAAATGAAGCATAGTAGGTGAAAAGGAGATCAATGTTGCTTGCTGTTCTAGAGAGGAGAGTGGTCAAGGAAGGCCTCTTTAAAGACTTAACTTTCAAGCAGAGAATTGCAGGAAGTGAGGGGATGAGAGGCATGTGATTACTTGGGAGAACAATAGCAAAGGTCCTGTAGTAGTAGCCTGTGTACCTCAGAGAGCCTTCTGTGGAAGCTGTTTGTGTCATTTAGTGCTTTTTTATTTGTGTTGAAGATGTTTTTATTTTCCAAGACTAAATCTGTGGGGATTTCTTCATTCTCTAAAGCTGTTCTAAGTACTCCTTGAAAATTAGACAACTGGTGGAGAAAGAATTGTATTCTACTTTTTTCCACCTCTGAAAATATCTTACTACTAGGAATGTCTGTCCTAGAGAACTTGTGTTTTCAGTGGCCCAATTCAGAATTGGAAAAAATAACTTAATACTTTGGAAAAAGTGTTGGTTTAGCCTATTGACTCTTTGAATCCATCTGCTTTCCTGGATCTGATGCTTCTGTTACTAGCACTTTTCTCACTTCACCAAAATGTTTTTAAATAACTTTAAAATTTTATATCCTATATAATAAAGAGGTAATATGCAAATTAACCCTCACTCCATCACACCATCACAAGATGGTTGCCTAGGAGGCAGAGCTTTTGATGCTGACTGGTATAGAAACCAACCAATCAGAACCAAATCTGGGTGAACTGTGAGGAGCCAATGGCTGCCTAGGAGGAGAAGCTTTTGATGCTGACTGGCATAGAAACTGACCAGTCAGAACCTAATCTGGGTGAACTGCAAAGGCAGAACCTAAGGTGGGGGCTGAAAAGGGGTTTTAAGGGCAACAGCTGTTTGGTGTAAGGTGTAAGAAAGCTGTTCAATTTTTTAATGACCTGTTTGGCAGTATAGTGCATATATCAGTCCAGATATAGGGATTATGTATTTTTGTCTGTCAAGAGCATCTCCTCCTGCTGAAAAAGGCTCCCCCCCGCATTTAAGCAATCCTATCCTATATAATCTATCTATACTAATAAAGAGTAATATGCTAATTAGACTGGGTTGACTGGCCATTTTCCGGACATCCAACTTCCTTGCAGACAAAAGCCATGGTAGTGGGGGCCAAGGTAGAGGCAGTTAGAGCCAATCAGGCTGGTGGGGGAGGGCAGTTTGGGCGAAATCAGGCCGCCAGAGGAGGGCAGTTGGGGGCGAGATCAGACCTGCAGGGGAGGGCTGTTAGGGGTGATCAAGCAGGCATACAGAGGCAGTTAGGGGCAATCAGGCAGGCAGGCAGGTGAGCAGTTAGGAACCAGTGGTCCCAGATTGCAAGAGTGATATCTGACTGCCAGTTTAGACCCAATCCCCCAGGGGGTCCCATATTGGAGAGGGTGCAGGCTGGGCTAAGGGAACCCCCTCCCCTCCCCGTGCACAAATTTTGTGCACTAGGCCACTAGTCTAATCTAATAAAAGAGTAATATGCAAATTGACCCCCACTCTGTTACACCTAAGCCACGCCCACCAGCCAATCAGAGCAGCTATATGCAAATTAACCCAGTCAAGATGGCAACCAGCAGCCACAGTGCTAGAGCAAACAGGAGATTTGCTTGCCCTGGCGATGGAGGAAACTAAACTTACTGCCTGCCTAGGCTAGCTGTGGCCTCTGCTCAAAGCAACAAAGTTTCAATTATAGAAGATAAATAAATCCCAGATACCTGCTTCCATCCAGCCTCACTGGGAGCTGGGTCCCTGGAGGCTGTGCCCAGCGTACAAACAGCCATCAACCCCTCTCCCAGACTGGCAAGGCACCCCAGCAGGACCTCCCGACCCCGAAGGGGCTGTGACCAGCCTGCAAACAGCCATCAGCCTCTCACCCAGGCTGGCCAGGCACCCCAGCGAGACCCCCACTCTGATCCAGGACACCCTTCAGGGCAAACTAGACAGCCCCCACCCATGTACCAGGCCTATAGCCTATATAATGAAAGGGTAATATGCAAATTGGCCCTAACAGCAGAACGACTGGGAATGACTGGTCACTATGACACACACTGACCACCAGGGGGAAGACGCTCAATGCAGGAGCTGCCCCGTGGTGGTCAGTGCACTCCCACGGGGGAGCTCTGTTCAGCCACAAGCCAGGCTGACGGCTGCCAGTACAACGGTGGTGGTGGGAGCCTCTCCTGCCTCCTCAGCAGCGCTAAAGATGTCTGACTGCAGCTTAGACCTGCTGCCCGCTGGCAAGTGGACATCCCCCAAGGGCTCCCGGGCTACCAGAGGGATATCTGACTACCAGCTTAGGCCTGATCCCCCGGGGAACAGGCATAAGCCAGCAGGTAGACATCCCCCGAGGGGTCCCAGACTGCGAGAGGGCACAGGCTGGGCTGAGGGACCCCCCCTAGTTCACAAGTTTTTGTGCACTGGGCCTATAGTACATAAATAAAAGTACAATTCATTGACTCATTAGCAGCTGTTGATGTTCAATGCCAGATATATTTATTCATTGGGAATTGCAATATGGTAATATTCTAATTCTATCATTTCTTTTTATATATATACTAGAGGCTCAATGCACAAAATTCATGCAAGAGTAGGCCTTCCTTCCCCCGGCTGCCAGCACCAGCTTCTCTCTGGCACCCAGGACCCAAGCTTCCATTAGAGCCTCAACTTCATCTGGAAGGTCATCCAGAAGGATATCTGGTCTAATTAGCATATTATGCTTTTATTATTATAGATTATTATAGATTAGGGTCTCAGTGCACAAAAATTTGTGCACTGGGGGGGGGGGTCTCTTAGCCCGGCCTGTGCCCTCTCGCAGTCTGGGACCCCTTGGGGATATCCACCTGCTGGTGTGCCTGGCCAGCCTGGGTGAGGGTGTGAGGGCTGTTTTCAGGCTGCCCACAGCTCCCATTGACCCAACGTCCCAGCGAAGCCGGCTGGAATCAGGTTTCTGGGGTTTATTTATCTTCTATAATTGAAACTTTGTTGCCTGGAGTGGAGGCCTAGGCAGGCAATGAAGCCTCTTGTTTGCTTCAACTCCGTGGCTTCTATAATTGAAACTTTCTTGCCTTGAGTGGAGGCCATAGGTGGCCTAGGTAGGTAGTTTCCTCCATTGCTGGTGCAATGGAAGCCTCCTGTTTGCTCTAGCTCTGTGGCTGCTGCCTGCCATCTTGGCTGGGTTAATTTGCATATAGCTGCTCTGATTGGCTGGTGGACGTGGCTTAGGTGTAACAGAGAGGGGGTCAATTTGCATATTACTCTTTTATTAGATTAGATACTAGTGCTCCAGTGCACAGATTTGTGCACATTGAAAGGAAATTAATTAGAAGGTGGCTGGCGATGTGGGACTGGGTGAGAAGGGCCAGACATACCCTGGAAGCAGTCTCCCACAGTCCCTTCCCAGCCAGCTATAGCTGGGGTGGTGCAGAAGCTTGAAGGTTGTCTGTGGAGTGAACAGGGTACTTCCAGGAGGTGGGGTCCCTCAGCCTGGCCTGTGAGGATCGGGCCAAAACAAGCTCTCTGACATCCCTCGAGGGGTCCCAGATCACGAGAGGGCAGTTCTCAGGTGGGCTCCCTCCTCTCGTCACCCAAGAACCACAGCTACCAAGTCACTACAGCTCAGCAGCTCCTGCAGTAAGCATCTCCCCTTCGTGGTCAGTGCATGTCATAGCTACCGGTTGGCGCGTCTGCCCCATGGTGGTCATTGCATGTCATAGCTAGTAGTCAGATGGTTGCTTAGGCTTTTATCTACATAGATATGTTTTTATTGATTTCAGAGAGTAGAAAGGAGAGGGAGCAAGGGATAGAAACAATAATGAGAGAGGCCCTGCCGGTGTGGCTCAGTGGTTGTGCGTTGACTCATGAACCAGGAGGTCAAGGTTCAGTTCCAAGTCAGGGCACACGCCCAGGTTGTGGACTCAAGCCCCAGTGTGGAGCATGCAGGAGGCAGCATTGATGTTTCTATCTCTCATTCCCTCTCTCTTCCTCTCTGAAATCAATAAAAATATATATATTTTTTAAATGATGAGAGAGAATCATTTATTGGCTGACTCCCACAAGCCCCTTACTGGAAATCAAGCCCACAGCCCAGGCATGTGCCTTGATTGGGAATTAAACTGTGACCTGGTTCATAGGTCAATGCTCAACCACTGAGCCACACTGGCCAGGCTATCATTTATTTATTTATCCTCACCCAATGATATTTTTCCATTGATTTTTAAAGAGAGTGGAAAGGAGAGGGAGAGAAGAGAGAAAAACAAATGTGAGAGGTACATCGATTAGTTGCCTCCCACATGTGCTCTGACCAGGGCTGGGGCCCGGGATCAAGCCGTAACCAGTACATTCCCTTCCCTGGAATCAAACCTGGGACCCTTCAGTCTGCAGGCTGACGCTCTATCCACTGAGTCAAACCAGCTAGGACATATCATTTATTTTTATTAGTTAAATTACTTATGTGAAGGGACACTTCCCTTCATCTACCATTTGGTCACCCAGTGGTACACTTCATATAGGAAAAGCAGGATAAATGCTTGATTTTTTTTCCCCTTTACCAGTTTTTGAGATAATGAATTGGTTCCCTGTCCTCTAAAGGTAGCTAGTTGTTGTTTTTTAATATCATTATAAATGCATATGCTTAAATATATTAAATTTTAATCCATTGCAATTATTAACATTATTGAAGCTCAAATTGTCCTATGCCAGTGGGAGCCTTTTCATCTTAGCTCCTGAGTCCTCTGGGCATGACCCTAATAGTCTTTGATAAATACCTTGCTATGACCAGAAGTTCCAGCCTCATCTTGTACATTTTCTGTCCCAGTCCTGGAATCAGCCATTTATTTTTGTTGTTAATCCTCACCCCACTGATTTTTTTGGGGGGGAGAGAGTGGAAGGGAGGGAGGCATGGAGGAGAGAGAGAGAGAGAGAGAGAGAGAGAGAGAGAGAGAGAGAGAGAGAGAAAGGGAGGGAGGGAGGGAGAGAGAAAGAGAGAGAGAGAAACATATCTATGTGAGAGGAACAGATCAAGTGGTTGCCTTCCACATGCGCCCCAACTGGGGCCAGGAATCAAAACTGCAACCCAGATATGTGCCCTTGTCTGGGAATTGAACCTGAGACTCTGATGCACAGGCCAATGCACTGAGCTGCACTGGCCAAAGCCAGCCATTTTTTGAAGAAGGCCTTAGCTTTTGTTTGTGTGTGTGTTTTCAGTTCAAAGTGGTATTTTAGAATCACAGTCAGGGTGCTGTCTATGCTCATAGCTATTGGATTGAAGCTTCCCGAATTCTTGTAATCAAAGATATAGGCAATGATGGAATTATAATATCCCCAGTTAATCACTTACTTATACCAGCATTATATGTAAAACAGTCTAAGAATGACAATTATTCAATTTTGAAAACAGTTAAAACATTTTATTTAATTTTGCATTCATTCTCTCTATTCTCCTCAATTTTTAAAATAATCATACTGGCCCTGGCCGGGTTGCCTCAGTGCTTAAGAGTATTGGCCCTCGGACTGAAGGTTCATGGTCACAGGTTTGATTCCCAGTCCCGGTTGGAGCACATGGGAGGCAACCAATTGATGTGTCTCTCCCCCAATCCCCTACCTCCCTTCCACTCTGAAATCTGGAAGAGATATACTCCGGTGAGGATTAAAATCATAAATAAATAAATCTAATCTAATAAAAGAGTAATATTGAAATTGACTGTTTCTATGGGACGCCTAAGCAACGCCCGCCAGCCAATCAGAGCGGCTGTATGCAAATTAACCCAGCCAAGATAGAGGCCGGCGGTCACGGAGCTAAAGCAAACAGCAGGCTTCCGTTGCACCAGCGATGGAGGAAACTGCCTAGAGTCTACTAAGGCAACATTCTTTCAATTTTAAAAGCCAGGAGCTGAAGCAAACAGCAGGCTTCGTTACCTGCCTAGGCCTCAGCTTAAAGGAACAGTATCAATTATAGAAGATAAATAAACCCCAAAAACCTGCCTCCAGCCAGCCTTGCTGAGACGTTGGGTCAATGGAAGCTGTGGGCAGCCTGAAAGCCTGAAAATGGCCCTCAGCCTGTCACCCACGCTGGCCACACCCCAATGGGATGAGGGTCCCCACTGGGGGCTTGGCCAGCCTGCAAACAGCCATCAGCCCCTCACCCAGGCTGGCCAGGTACCCCAGTAGGGACTCAAAACCTAAAGGGACTGTGGGCAGCCAGAAAATGCCCCTCCTCACCCAGGCTGCCCAGGCACCCCAGTAGGGACCCAAAACCTGAAGGGGCTGTGGGCAGCCTGAAAATGGCCCTCAGCCTGTCACCCAGGCTGGCTAGGCACCCCAGTAGGGACCTGAACCCTGAAGAGACAGTGGCATTTAGTATATTCACAGTGTTCTGCAACAGCCACTACCATCTAGTTCTGAAACATTTTCATTATCCCAAAAGGAAACTGTACTCATTAAACAATCACTCCCTATTACCCCAGTAACAACAAATCTGCTTTCTGTCACTATGGATTTGCCCTTTTTAAATATTTCAAATAAATGGAATCATAGAGTATGTGGACTTCGTGTCTGATTTCTTTTGCCTAAGCATAATGTTTTCTTTTTTAAAAAATAACCTTTATTGTTGAAAGTATACATATGTCAACCCCCCTTTGACCTCTTATAGCCCACCTCCACCCCTTGCCCCAGGCCTACACCTCCCTATTGTCAGTGTTCATGGGTTATGCATATACTCATACGAGTTCTTTGGTTGATTTCTCCCCTCCCCCCACCCACCCCAGCCCTCAAACCGCCCCTCCCCCCACCCAGCCTTCCATCTGAGAGTCAATAGTCTGTTCTATTCTCTATGTCTCTGGCTGTATTTTGTTCAGCAGTTTATTTTGTTCATTAGATTCCACATATGAGTGAGATCATAAGATACTTGTCTTTCTCTGACTGGCTTATTTCACTTAGCGTAATACTCTCTGGTCCCTCATGCTGTCTCAAAGGGTAAGAGATTCTTCTTTTTTTACTGCTGCATAGTATTCCATGGTGTAAATGTACCACAGCTTTTTTATCCACTCATCTACTGATGGGTACTTGGACCGTTTCCAAATCTTAGCTATTGTAAATTGTGCTGCTCTGAACCTAGGGTTGCATATATTCTTTCTGATTGGTGTTTTGGGTTCCTTAGGATATATCCCTAGAAGTGGGATCACTGGGTCAAATGGCAGTCCCATATTTAATTTTTGGGGGTAACTCCATACTGTTTTCCATAGTGGCTGTACCAGTCTACATTCCCACCAGCAGTGTACTTTTCTCCACATCCTTATCAACACTTGTTTATTGATTTGTTGATGATAGCTATTCTGACAGGTGTGAAGTGATATCTAATTTTCCTTTTAAGTTGCATCTCTCTGATGATCACTGACTTCAAGCATTTTTTTATATATCCACTTTGGAGAAGTGTCTACTTGGGTCCTTTGCCAATTTTTTAATTGGGTTGTTTGTCTTCCTTTTGTTAGGCTGTATGAGTTCCTTATATATTTTTGGTATTAACCCTTTATCAAATGTATCATTGCCATATATGTTCTCCCATATAGTGAGCTCCATTTTCATTTTGTGAATGGTTTCTTTTGCTGTGCAGAAGCTTCTTATTTTGATGTTGTCCCATTTGTTTATTTTCTCCTTAGTTTTCTTTGCCCTAGGAGATGTATCCGTAAACATATTGCTGAGAGATGTCTGAGATTTTGTTGCCTATGGTTTCTCCTAGGATATTTATGACTTCATAACTTACATCTAAACTTTTTATCTATTTTGAGTTTATTCTTATGTATGGTGTAAGTTGGTGGTCTAGTTTCATTTTTTTTTTTTTTTTTGCATGTATTGGTACAATTTTCCCAACACCATTCATTGATGAGACTGTCTTGACTCTATTGTGTGTTCTTGCCTCCTTTGTCAAATATTAATTTAGCCTAATGGCTTGGGTCAATTTCTGAGGTCTATTCTGTTCCATTGATCTATATGCCTGTTCTTGTGCCAGTACCAGGCTGTTTTGATTACTGTGGCTTTGTAGTATAACTTGATATCTGGTATTGTGATCCCTCCAGCTTTGTTCTTCTTTCTCAAGATTTGTTGTGGCTATTAGAGGTCTTTTTTGGTTCCATACAAATTTTTGCAGTACTTGTTCTAGATCTGTGAAATGTGCCATTGGTATTTTAATAGAGATAGCATTAAATCTGTAGATTTCCTTGACTAGTATGGACATTTTAATGATGTTAATTCTAATCCATAAACACAGTATATTCTTCAACTTGTTTATATCTTTATCTCTTTTTTTAATCTCCTGCAGTTTTCCAAGTACAGGTCTTTTACTTCCTTGGTTAAGTTTATTCCTAAGTATCTTAATTTTTTTTGTTGCAGCGGTGAATTGGATTGTTTGTTTAGTTTCTCTTTCTGAGAGTTCATTATTGGTGTATAATAAAGACATCGATTTTAGGGTGTTTATTCTTTTGTTTCCCTTGCCTATTTTTCACTTCTAGAAACAATTTTATTTTGTTCTTTTT
>PVJC01024905.1:0-25165 GCA_004026665.1 Murina feae | reverse complement strand
ATATGTAATAGAATGCCCTCAATGATGAAAACATGTTCAGCAGGTTACTTTCTTTGTTCTCCAAGTTCCAAGTTACACTTTCATCCTCTTCCCTGTCCCATGCTGTTCACATCACAGGCCAATTATCCTTGCCATTTAATCAAAGGATGCAGTCTTTGAGTCTGAATCATTAAAAATTCACTCAGAGTATAACTCCATGAATTCACTCAGCAGTGGCTCTTCTTGCTTCTATTTTTACACTAGGAGCCTGGTGCACAAAATTTGTGCACTTGGGGAGGTGTCCTCAGCCCAACCTGCCCCCTCTCACATATTGGGAGCCCTCAGGGGGTATCCTACTGACTGGTTAGGCCTGCTGCTCCCTAATCCCCTTGGGGAGCGGGCCTAAGCCACAGTCTGGCCTCTCTTTGTGGGAGGCAATCAGTCTAATCAGGGGAAGCCACCAGCCCCATCACTCTGCTGATGCAGCCACTGCCACTCATTGCAGCCACCAAGGTGTTTTCATGAACATGAACTCCAGTCCCTTCACCATGAAAAAATGACAACTTTCTTTAGGCATTTTCAAGATGTGTCTTTCATAGGATATGACATTTCTTTTTCTTTCTTTCTTTCTTTCTTTCTTTCTTTCTTTCTTTCTTTCTTTCTTTCTTTCTTTCTTTCTTTCTTTCTTTCTTTCTTTTCCTCACCTGAGGATATGTTTCCACTGATTTTTAGAGAATGTGGAAGAGAAGGAAAAAACAGAGAGAAACATCAAAGTGAGAGGAACACTTTGGTTGCCTCCTGCATATGCCCTGACCTGGGCCCCAGCCAGGGAGGAGCCTGCAACCTAGGTACATGCCCTTGGTCAGAATTGAACCCAGACCCTTCAGTCAGCAGACCGAGGCATTATGCACTGAGCCAAACTGGCTAGGGCAGGATATGACATTTCTTAGCCCTCCAGCACTGGACCTTCATTTTTTTCTCCAGGAGTGTGGTGGGAAAACCCTAGATCACCTTTAGGGATTCTTATTACCCAAGTTACTAAGAATATAACCAGTGGCATACAGGGAGCTTAGCCAATGAGCAATAAGAAAAGGTGTTTCCTCTGTAGTTCACTTCCATCACTGGCTTCACCCCTGCCCCTCCAATCCCAGCTCCACCCCTGCCCAGGCCTGTAACCTCTGGTTGAGGATGCAGGCCTGGGCAGGGGACCCCAGGCCCCTGAAATCTCCAGCCTGGACTCTGTCCAGGCCTGCAGTCTCTCTCTGAAGCTGCAGGGCTGGGCAGAAGACCCCCAAGCCCTTCTGATTGCCAGCTTCACAGAGCCCAGGCCTCTGTGTTCACTGGCTCTGATCCTGCCCTCTGCCATTGCCGGCTCTGCTCTTGCTCCACTGGCAGCCTCTGACCAAGGCTGCAGGCCTGGGCAGGGGACACTCCCAGACCCCTGCTTTGCTGGCCCCACCAGAGACCCCTGCAATCTCTGGCCTTGCTCCTGCCCAGGCCTGAGGTCTCTGGGACAGGCCTTATGCCTGGGTAGGGCACCCTCATACCCCTCTGATCATGGGCTCTGACTCTGCCCAATTCGATCACCAGCTCAACCCTCTCCCATGTCTGAGGTCTCTGGCGAAGGCCTCTGGCCTGGGCAGAGCACCCCCAGCCCCCTCTGATCACCTGTTCTGCCTCTCAGTCTTCTCCTCCCCCATCACCTGCCTGGCTAATAGGCCTGACCACTTCAGTGGTGGGGCTGAGCCAGACTGGGCCCCTCCATCTTGTGGCTATGGGCACTGCCATCTTGTGGCCATGGGAGCGGACATCTTGTGGCTATGGGGGAGGCCATCTTTGTCATGGAGTGATGGCTAATTTGCATATCACTCTTTTATTAGATAGAATAGTTAAGCATAGTTTAGAATTCCTAGTGGCTTGTGAAATGGTGACTGTGCCTCCTCATCTATCTGTCCCCAGTGCACTGTACTTGCAGTCCCATATTGGAGATGAAGAAGAAGTGGGGTTGCTTCTGGACTTGAATGGAAAAAGGCCATAAAATGTGTGTGTTGGTTCCACTGGAAATCTGGATACATGTGTTTGGTGTATGCATATTTCTATGCAGGAGCTCAAGATCTTCCTTATTTGAATATAATTGATATCAGGCCATTAAGAGTAAAAACATTTAAAACAGATAGCACAATTTCGTTTAAAGAAAAAGAAAACATTGGGAAGATGAAACTATGTATGCAACTATGCATTTTTCTTTTACACGTCTAAAATATAGATTTTAATTACCCCGAGTACTAAATCTATGAATGAGCAAAGAATAAAGTCATGATATTTTTTTTAATTTTCTTTAAAAATATAATTGCATGGTATGTAAACTTCACTTCACATTTGCCATTTTCAAGGGTTCTTAAAATGTCCATAGGTAAATAAACAAATCCAGTCAGTAGTACCACAGTTTGCCCAAGGCTCTGCTTAATTTTTTTTATTGTTGTTACAGTGCCAGTCCTATTATTTTTTGTGTGTTTTCCTTCCTTACTTCCTTTCTTTCTTCTAATACTTGATTCCTAAAGATTTGGGTGTGATTTGAGTAATTTTCCAATGTTACTAACAAGAATCCATGAAAAAATGCACATATCGGAAGCGTTGCAATTCCATTCTGTGATTTATTCACCTTACATTTACATTGTATTGTCCAGTGCAACATTTGGAAATCACTTAGAGATGATTTACACAAACATGATGTATAAGTGGAAATGTTAAGTAGAGATGGATGATCGAATGGAGACTAATTGTGTAAGTATTTAATACATTAATGAATACTTTCATGTTATAAAGATTTACTGCTATACACATCTTCCTAAAGTTAGGGACTTGAATAATGAGATGATCATGATTAGAGTATAAATTATATTATATTTCACCTTTTGCACTCAACATACGTTATCGACATTCTTTCACATCACTATGGATCGAGCAGGCCTGGACAAATTCACACAGTTTTTTGATGACAGAGCCAGACATAGGCACCCTGATTCTTTGTTCCGTTTTTTTTTTCAAGTTTATCCACATATACACCAGATTAAATAAAAAAAAAAATAAGTCATCAGGGGATTTATTATGTAAATTTCTTATTCCCCTGTGTTGCAATTTTTAACCAAGAAGTGGTAAACAAAGGAATCTGGTGCACTTTCAATCTCATGAGCAATTCAGTGGCTAGAATGCAATTGCTGTGAAGGACAGTTTGGTCTAAATACAAGCTTTAACACCTGTTCCCTTAGAACAAGATTTCTTTACTTTCAAAAGAAAGGCTGCAACATTTCTGATTTTACCTGCAATATGGCCATTCAAATTCCATTACCGAGGAATGGAATTTAAAAGTTAATGTTACATGTTATACTCAAGAAAAACACATTCATTTTGCCGCTGGAAAGAGAGCACTACTTAGAGGGTGCATGGAAATGTAAAAAGAATTTTAGCGAAATTACTTCTAAAAATTTAAAGGGAGATTTACAATATCATTACACATTGTAGTTATAATAATAATTTAAGAAATTCTAAAGTGCATATGTTATTGGATGTAAATAAGGTATAAAAATTACAGTAGAAAAAAAAGCTACAGTGAAAAATCAAAACCCTCTCCCCAACCGCCCCCCCCCCCAAATAAAAGAAGTTCAGCTCCCATAATCCCAGAGAAAAGCTCTTAGTTGACTTAATTGCTTTTACTTAAGTGTAGAATGTTAGGTCACAGGTATGTCTAATTCTTTATTTTGCCTCTGAGCTCCAGTGCTGTGTGCAATGCGATGGGTTTCAAGTGCAAGTTTAGTCTTGGCCCATCCTGAGTAGTTGCTGCTGCATTTCTAGTCCATTATTTCTGAAACGAAGTCTCCAGTCGCTCTAGGAACCAGGAATCTAAAGGAAATGCTCAACAGGGAATGGGCAGATATATCCGTGATCTGGAAGCCTCTGTTTCTATCATGAAGTTATGCAAATATTGCCTTTTACTTCATGTTATGTAGGTATTCCTTACTACAAAAACATGGTTCATTTAGGGACTTTAAATCATGTGTTCTTGAGTTCAGCTTTCTGTGGGATGCAAATTACCTGGTGGTTCCTGCTTCTGGGCACACCATGTGCCTGCGGATCAGCTCTCTGTCCCTTAACCTACAAGGACAATGGCTGGAATGTCAGACATGAGCAAACTGGACCCCCTCCACATCTCTCATCTTCCTCCTGGAATGAGCTGCCCACCTGGCAATCCCACCCTATGGAGAAGGGAGGGGACATGTCAGAGCAAGATTGTAGCAGATTGGGAATAGACCCATCCAAAAGGAAGGATTTTTCCCTTCATCTAATCTGTACCCTAATTACAAAGACAAGTCATACCTGAATAAAAAGTATTGTGTCATGTTGCATTTTTATAGATGTAAAACAGTTTTCAACTCATCATGTCATGTATTCTTTAAACCACTGAATGCAACTATGGGCCAGGTGGTTGTACCTATTTTAAAATAAGGAAACTGACTCTGAATGGCCTAAAGAATTATAAAACAAAAAAACAAACACACACACACACACACCACACAATAGAATCAAGGCAAGAACTCTTTTTTGAATGACCAACTCCTGTCTCTTCCCACAGAGATGTATTGTCTCCTTGGGCAATTCCTCAGAAGTCTGTTGCTTAGTTCTCACATCTTTAGCACAGCAAAGAGATTTCAGGGAACCTTATTGTTTGACTGAAGTTTCACCTGAGCTACAGGAAGACCTCTAGGCCACAGAAGCCATTGAATTCTGAGCTGAGACATGCACAAGCTGATTCGTCTGAATAAGTCACCTGATCTCTCAGACCTTTATCTTCCCAGTCTGTGAAGTGTGCACACAGAACCCTGCCTCCTAGAGCCATCATACAAGTAAATAATGTAAGATATATGAAAACAATTCATCACAGGCCCTGCAACAAAGAGGCACCTGCATTTTAAGCTCTTCCACTCCAGGTAATACCCTCCATAAGCCCATCAGTCCAACATAACAATAAATCTGAGTCCAAGAAGAGCATGTCTAATTGCGACTTTCTTTAAAGGAAGAAGGATTGGTGGTTGGATGGATGGAGAGAGAGATGCAAATGAGCTGTACCAGTGTTACATTCTTTTTTCTGTTTTCATATTGCAATAATTCCAAATTTGCAAAAAAGTTGCAATAACAGTACAAAAAATGCCCTTTTCTGAGACACTGGAAAATGTGTTGATATGATGTCTAATCATTCCTGAATACTTGAATGCATTTTCTTACAAAATGATATCAAGATTCAGAAATTAAGACTGATGCATTATCATCATTTCATCCTCCAACCCCAATCAAGTTTTATCAGTTATCCCAATAATGAACTTACAGTAGAAGAATCCAAAACAGGACATGTAATTGTCATGTCCTGTGAGTCTCATCAATCTCAAGGAATTTCTCAGTCTTCCCTTAGCTTTTATGGCCTTGACATGTTGGAAGATTGTCTACTAACTATGTGACAGAATGCCCCTCCAATTGGGTTAGTCTAATTTTTCTTCAAGATTATATTCAGTTTTTGTGCTTTTGGCAAGATTGACACGTTTTTCCTGTTCCATTCTATTAAGTATTGCACAATATTTATTAATTCCATTACTGATGTTGTCAAGTTTGAATAGTTAAGGTCATATCTGCCAAGCTTAGTTACTTCTTATACCATTTGGTTAATAAATATTTCTGGGAGAGTTACTTAGAAGCCATATAAATAATGTATTCCTCACCAAGATTTAATTTGCTCATTTATTAATTTATATCAGTTTGGCTTCAAGATTTTTATTCACAGGTAACCATCTTAGATATGGAGGGCAGAACCTCAATAAATGGGCTCTTCGTTATCATGCCCCTGTCATTCTTTGAGCACTCTTTTTCTTTCTAGCAAAATAAAATATGTCAAACACATCTTGTACTTCTCCCTGTACCAGTTCAGTAATCAGCTATAAGGAAGTCAAATACAATTGTGTGTGAAGGGGATAAGATTAAAAAAGAAAGTTAATAGGGGTGACCAGGGTGGCAGGGGAGGGCAGTTAGGGGGATCAGGCAGGCAGGCAGGCAGAGTAGTTAGGGCAGACAGGCAGATTAGCGGTTAAGAACCAGAGGTCCTGGATTGTGAGAGTCCCCAAGAACTCCATATTAGAGAGGGTGCAGGTCGGACTGAGTGACCGCCTCCCCACCCCCCATGCACGAACTTCATGCTCCAGGCCCCTAGTATATATATAAAACCAAAGGATTTAATGTGAAAACTGATGTATTTTTGAGAGTGAAATGGCATGTCAAAAATCATAAATTATATATATTTGTAATAATTATTTAATAGCTAACCAATCTATTTTATTTGCATACACAAAATATTTCTATTCAAAAAAGTATATACAAGAGTAAAATTTTTTATAAAAATATCTTTATAAAGACAAAATATCTCCTTTTGTTATATACAAAAGCAAAATAAATAAAAAAATTTAGTTCAATATTTAAAAAGTTATCCTATCTAATAAAGAGGGAATATGCTAATTGACCCTCACACTGTTGCAAAGATGGCAGCGCCCACAGCCAACAAGGAGGGAATATGCTAATTGACTGTCACACACTCAAAGATAGTGGCGCCCACAGCCACAAGATGGTCCCTTCAGCCCTTCCTGTTTGGCAGGCACATGGCAAGACTGGGCCCGTCCCCAGGCAGGCCCAGTCACTGCATGTGCTTGCTTCAGAGTCCCCCAGTCCCCTTAGCCCCTCCAGCCACCCAGGGCTGGCCTGAGGTGCAGGCAAGCTTCAGATGTCAGCTGCTCAGCCACCTAGGGCCGCCTGAGGCTCAGGTAACAAGGGCCGGCCAAGGCTTGAGCTGTCGGCAGTGTCGCCTTACCGGGTTGCCTCCTGCACCTGACGGCTCCCAGATTGTGAGGGGGGCAGGCCCAGCTGAAGGACTCCCCCTCAAGTGCGTGAATTTTCATGCACTGGGCCTCTAGTATTAAAATACTCATTCCTAGTACATATTCATGCCAATTCATCAATTTTTGTTTATATCTTTTCCAATGTCATGTCACTGGTATACTGAAGACTGCATCTTTGAAAAGATGTCATTGTTTTTTAATTACCTATGAGCAAGTATAGATTGCATTTAGTGGACAATTGATTTCAAATTGTTAATACTTTTACTTGACTTCTCTACAGACCACTATAATATCTTCATCTGAGGAAATACTTTTATTTTATGTGCAGGTTATCTAGTCTTAAATCTATTTTTTTAACTATAAAATGTGCATATATTTCAGCCCAAATATTTTCATTAGTTCATTTTTAAAAATATAGTACCTTTCTTCGCAATTATTTTATTTTTTAAAAATATTTTATTGATTTTTTACAGAGAGGAAGAGAGAGGGGGATAGAGAGTTAGAAACATTGATGAGAGAGACACATCCATCAGCTGCCTCCTGCACACTCCCCACCGGCAATGTGCCCGCAACCAAGGTACATGCCTTTGACTGGAATCGAACCTGGGACCCTTGAGTCCACAGGCTGACGCTCTACCCACTGAGCCAAACCAGTTAGGGCTGTAATTATTTTTATAAGACACAATTTAGCAAATAAATGTTGTCTATCATTCCTTTAAATATCTCACTAAATTAAAATACTACAAAAATTTAGGCCTTTCTCAAAGTCCTCCCATTATAGTTTACAATATAAATTAATCCAATTAAAAACAAAACCATATGAACACTGTTTCATACAAAATCAAGATATTTTGAAAAACAAAAGCAAAATTCTAAAATTCAATCTTATCCAACCTTTGATTTCTTGTTTAACTTGTTCAGTATTTCCCTTGCTTTTGCAAGGATACATGTCAATGTCATTATTTTTTGTGAATTCCAAATAATTCTTTGGTGTGTAAGAAAATGCTTAGAAGACATGTTTACCAAAAAAAGTTCTATAGGATTGCTGGATACTTAGTTTGACTTAGAAGTATTTATGTAAAAGCTCGACATTTTTAAAAATGATTAATGATGAGCATTGCATAAAGAAATCATGACCATCAGGCTAACATATGCTTGATGATAAGCTCAGCTTTGTCTCTAAAGTTAATTTTATTAAACATTTTTATAAATTTTGATAGTCATCGCTTCTCTTCCTATTGGCAAATTATTAAGTATTATTTGGACCCACTGTAAATTGTGTGGGTAGAATAGCCCATTTTTGCTTCAGAGATTCCACGATTTAACAAAACATGTTGCTTTTACCAAAATTTCTCTGTGCATTGCCACTGTGAAAAGAAACAAGCCATTGCTCTTCATTGTTCACTGTTGAGCTTTTATAAACTTCCAGCAGCTTTCAGATTCTGAAATGCTTTATCTCTGTTGGAAGGAACTTCCAAAAGTTTTAGTTTGATTCCACAAAGTGGATGGAATTCCGTTTGTTGGTGGTAAGTTACTTACTTATCAATCCTATGGTCAGGTAGGATTGATATAAAACTGGAGTCATTCACCTGCTTACAAATTGTCACTGTTAATAAAAGCCAAGACATTTATAACTATTATGGTTTCACATTGTTTACTTGCACAATAATTGCAATATAAACTGAGTGAAATTAATTTAAAACAACAATCATCTGATGTAAGTAGTCAAGCTTCCACAGTAACCGTGTTAATTTGTCATTTGCAGCAAAGTCTCCTAAAATGCCTAGTTTCTTCTGAAGTGGATGCTGATATATTTTAGCAGATTTGTGTCTCTGGGCTTTTGTGCTGTCAGTGTTACTACGGCTCCCACAGGCGATACAGACCAATATTATCAAAGTTGATGATAAATACATTAATGTTTATCATCAACTTTCTTAGCAAGTGGACATTCCTTAAATATGAACTTTGGGGCAATTGCTGCTACAGAGACTTACTTAAATAAGATCACTAAACATTAAACAATAAATAGCTAGAGATTTATGTGATACAATAAAGGACAAAACCATTGTATCCATAGCATTCATACTACATTCTATATATTCAACAGTGGGAATGCTTAGCTGCTAATTACCTCACTTATTTAACAAACTCTCACTAACAATTTCCCATGCTTCACTCTCACACCTGAGGCTTTGCCTCTTCCTGCACCATGCAGCCTGGGCACATGTCACACTTGGCCAATACACCAAGTGCCCCCTAGGAGCAAGGCCACCCAAAACTTCTTCCATAGACACCTGAAGCCAGAGGAGTTAGCTGGCCCTGGACACACCTGACCAGGAAGACGGCTTTTTCAGAAGCACACTGCTTTCTAGTCTTCAAGGAGGGAGGTCCTACATTGCATTTGGAAAAGAGCATGAAAACAGAGAGGGATAATAGCTGGGCATCACTTATTTTTAAGCACATGTTACAATGAAAATTCAGCTCACTGCACATTTTTAGAAGCTGAAAGTCAAAGTGGAAATTATAATTTTTAAAATATATTTTTATTTATTTCACAGAAGGGAGAGGGAGAGAGAAAGAAACATCAATGATGACAGAGAATCATTAATCAGCTGCTTTCTCTGTGCCCCACACTGGGGACCGGGCCCACAACCTGGACCTGTGCCAACACTAGGAATCAAACTGTGACCTCCTGGTTCATAGGTCCACATTCAACCATTGAGCCATGCCGGCTGAGCCAAAGTGGAAATTACTTACATGTCATCATTATAACTATTTCATTAAAAGTTTAAAAAACAGGAACAGATGCTAAACCAAATGAGATGCCTGGCAAAGTTTCTAGGTTGTGTGGTCCTCCAATACAAAGAAGGTACTTTTAAGTAAAAATGTGTTGATGAAGGTGAGAGATAGTTTTTCTATGCATTTTCCTGGAATTGGCAATACTTTCTTCTACACTGCCTAGAAAAATCCATTTTTCTTTTTAAAATAAGTAGCACATGGCTCAGAAATGTTGGAAAAATGGAGAGGTATTTTTATTCAGCTTGGTTTGAAGGATACAGGCAATCAGAAAAACCACTGAAAACCTTTAATAACATACCTCCAAGATAGCAGAGAAAGATGCTGGCTTTTAACTAGCAAATCCTGCTAAATTCATGCACCCTCTATCTGAAGGTCAGCCTCCTGACAGTAGAGAACATCAAGGATGCAGAAAGGCTGCATTGGTTAGGGATGCCCTGTTCAGCATTCCTGAGTATTGAGTGCAGCTTCTGCTGTGATTCTAGCCATAATGCCAGATCTATTTCATAAATCTCATTTTACTTATGATTCAGTCTAGTTGGTAGAATTTGTGAAATTCCTGTTGTAATCTACCTGATCAAAACTTCCACCCTAAGTTTACCATCTGCACCTGGCAGACTAGGTACACCTTTGCTCAATGTGGCAGACCTCCAAATAGTCACCTCCTTCAAGCTTTCTCCTCTAAAATTTAAAATTGCAAATATAGATGCTGCCTGAATACCATTCGTTTATTAAAGAAGCTGTTATGAGGACTTGTTTTGCACATACTTATAAGTCAGTTATTGGTAATAGGAGCAATTTTTGTACCCATGCTCCACCAGGTTACATATAGCAATATATAGAGACATACATGTTGTCACACTAGGGAGCTGGAGGGGAAGAGAGGCATCCAGTTGGTAGAGACCAGAGATGCTGCTTAAACAGCTTACACTACAGTATATAGAACAGCCCTACCCCATTCCCACACACATGCAACAAAGAATTATCTGGTTCATAAAGTCCGTAATATCTAGATTGAAAAACTGTTATAAGAACACATAAAATTGCTTCTGAAAGGATAATAAAACCTGTCATTTACACAAGCTGAAAGGAAGGAGAGAAGGAAACAGTAAATGTAACTCATTAAGATTAAGTGGAGTGCAGTTTTAAATTTCCTTCCTTGACTTGCACACTGTAGATAATCAAGTAGGGGAAAGCACAATGGTTTGCCTGGAAAGTTTACAGAGAGGAATAGTGACTTCCCCTAAGCATTCAAGAGAGTTAAGCAAAATTTGGGGCTCCTTTTATATCTATGGGTTCTAAAGTATTTTCCAAACTTTTTGCTGGTGATGCAGGCTGTGGAAGATTTCACAACTAAAAGAAGAGATACAGGGAGGAAGTTTATTTTCACTTTCTGGAAAGGGAAAGGGCTGGTGCATTGTGAATCAATACAAGGGCAAAGAACAAAAACAGCTCTCCCTTTTAAAGCCTTGACTGCTGTTGCTGGGTGACAAAGAAGGGAGGGATATTTGGGGGCTGAAAGTGAGCAAACATCAGCTGATAGTCCAGGAAGGGGCAGATGTCCTACGAGGTATCTTATTAGTATTTTTCCAAAGTCTGTAAAACATTTTTAAAGTAAAAGTTACAAAGAGTTTGAAAGAGGTCTGTTTGGAGTGGAAGAGAGAAGGGAACTTTCTACTAATTATCCCTGGGTGGTAAAACCAGCAGGAGGAGGTGTATGCAAGAATGTAGCCTTGAGAGTAACTTGTCTTGTAACTTGAACAGAGGTGCTGTATGAACCAGAGGAGCTAACAATCTTGGGGTTTAATTATCAGGTACTTCTCATATATTGTGAAAGAGTTCTTTTTTTTCATCATTATAATAAAGAGTGCATAAAGTATAAATATTTACAAGTTGTTCAAGCAAGCATCAGGATAATTATGCATCCAGATTAAGAAATAGAATACTGCTACATCTCAGGAGCCCCTATATGACCCACTGTCTTCCCAAACATAGCCTCCATCCTTATTCTTGTGATAGATACTTCCTTTCTTTTCTCTGTGGTCTTACCAATTATGTATTGATTTCTAAACAATTAAGTATAGTAATGCCTCTTTTTGGTCTTTCCAAAAATGGAATTACCCAAAAGGTATTATTTTCCATGTTTCTTCATTCACTCAAGATTTTTTCCTTCAGGTATCTCTAATCTGCTGCTTATATCACACAATTAGTTTTAACTTCAGTCATCATAATCTTGGTACCTAGAAACTTTATTTTTGTAAGTTTTTTAAGTCTACTTTGTCACTTTTTATAGTGTTCTGTTTCTGGAATATGTTGTCAATTTACCTTTTATTTTGTTAAAAGTAGCAATCATGGCTGTTTTATGATCTTTAACTGATAATCCCCATATATGAAGCTCTTTGTAATACTACTTTCTGTTGTCAGTTCTGCTGATTCTCATGGATGATACCCCATTTTCTCTGTGTTTCATTATATTGTATTCTTGATTATATTTGTATGATGTTTCCCATGGGGTGGGGGGAAGAAAAAAAAATAAAACTTTCAGTAATTACTTGAGACTCAATGTAAAGTCACAGTACTTCACAGAGGATTTCTGTTTGTTTTGATGCATCTAAGAATCCTGCCATCTACTGAAATTTTAAAGTAAATTCCTGCAAGTTTGAAATCAGCATGAAATCTGATTTCTATTAATTTATCCTTAAAGATAGCCACTTGAAATAGCAGTTTTATGTTAGGAGTATTTCCTGTTCAGCTCTACAGTGTTTAATGCATTTTGGAGTTAGACTGGCAGCTAGGAAAAGAGAAGTTCAAACTTGCCTACATGGATAAATTCTTTCACGGCAAGAGCATCTTCTATGCTTTACTATCTTTTCTAGGTACCCCTCTCTCATCAGTTTTGGAATTCTAATTTATAACTAACTATTTTAAATTTGTTGTGCTTCTTAGAAGTTTTAAATCCATACTTTTATTTTTTTACCAGGAATTATTAAATTTTAAAGTAAAATATCCAGCTTTATGTAAGTAAAACCCCAATGCTGTAAATTTTTATTTGTCAGGATAGAAGAGTAGGTTGGGAAACACTACTATGTATCATTCATTGATTCATTCCAAAAGTATTATAATAAGCCTCTTTTACATGAAATTTAAAAAATTTATTGCTGAGAACATAGAAGAAGTAGAATAGATCAGGAGAAATGCAGTTCAATGAAAATTCTAAGAAGCCATTCACTATAGAAACTTGTGCAAAATGCTAGGAGCCATAGAAAGAGCTCACACAGACTAACTTGAGCTCTATTAAGAAACAAAATATATCACCCTGACCAGTTTGGCTTAGTGGATAGAGCATCAGCCTGCAGACTGAGGGGCCCCAGGTTCGATTCCAGTCAAGGGCATGTACCTTGGTTCCGGGCACATCCCCAGTGCCTCCCAGGAGGCAGCTGATCGATGTTTCTAACTATCTATTCCTCTCCCTTCCTCTCTGTAAAAAATCAATAAAACATATTTTTTAACAAAGAAACAAAATATATCTGTAAAGGGTGACCCAAGGAGACTTCTGGAAAAAGGCACATTCGTAGAAAATGAACTTTAACAAAAAGTTTCTATATTAAAAAGAATATGAATTTTGAAGACTGCTCTTCATTTTAATACCAGTTCTTACATTACTACTTTAATGAATTTGAATATGTTAGTGAGACTATGAATATCACTGTAGTCTAGAAATGATCATATGTATCTAATAGAGAGGTGTTTTCCTAGGTTTGGGGGTGCTGGAGGGGATTGGGAGGAAATAGTTAAGAGGTACAGTGTTTATTTCTGGAGTAACAAAAATACTCTAAAATTGATCAGGGTGATGTATGTACAACTCTGTGGCTATAGGAAAATCTATTGAAATGTACATTTTAAATGGTGAATTAGATGGTATGTAGATTATCCTACATAGTAAAAGGGTAATATGCAAATAGACAGAACGGCAGAATGACTGGAATGCCTGTGGCCCCTTGCCCTGGCTGGACCCACCCCACAGCAGGCACCCCACCCCAATTGGCACATTGAGGGTGGGTTGGCAGGACTCCACCAGTAAATGAATTCATGCATTGGGCCTCTAGTATATTAATAAAACTGTTAAAAAATTAGGACATCCTGTTAGATTTGAATTTCAGGTAAATAGTGCATTTTAAAAACATTTTTATTGTTTTCAGAGAGTAAGGGAGAGGGAGTGAGAGATAGAAACATCAATGATGAGGAGAGAATCTTTGATTGGCTGCCTCATGCATGCCCCACACTGAGGATTGAGACCACAATCTAGGCATGTGCTCTGACTAGGAATTGAACCGTGACCTCCTGGTTCATAGATTGACACTCATCCACTGAGCCATGCCAGCCAGGCTAAACAATGAATACTTTTAACATACTTGTGTAAGTAAAATTTTATGTGGAAACCTATACTAAAATATTATTTTTTGTTTATCCAAAATTTAAATTTAATAGAGAAATTAAATCCAACAGATGTGAGGCAGAGTTCAGAACCAAATTTCAGAGAGACAAGCTGAGCTCTGATAATCTGGTTGAGATGAGAGAAATAGGTCTAAGAAAAAATATTCTTTCATTCTCCCAAGAAAATTCTGGATAAAAGTAATTCCTTGGATTTTTTATGAGAGAGAGGTAGAGAATCTAGAATCTTGTATTTTCTGGCATAGTAACTCCTGAAATTTTATTGGGTTAAAAATGGAGCCCAAAGAGGCTGGAAGATATAGACTCATTTGGATTTGAATGATGAATGGCTTTATAGTGATCTTTTCCATGTATTCACCTTGACCAATGCATCCCATAACAGATGTGGACAGAAAACCATTTCATTCTATATATTCAACATTTACTGCATTTCTACTGGATGCAAAGTCCATAACTAGTTTTAAGAGATTTACCGGTATAAGTGAATTAGAAAATCCATCTTTTCAAAGATCTTACAGCCTACTCTAAAAGATACAACTTAACAAACACTTCCAAAGCACAATGTATCTGTCATCATATTTATTTTAAATTACTGTTAGTTTAGGCCTTAAGTATCTTCCTTCCAGTGTTTCTATTGCCTCCCTACAGTTCTCACTAAAGATGGTCTTTCAGAAGCATAGTTTCAGCTATGACTTTGCTTTCCCCAAAATTCTCATTGACTTCAAATTGTCAGGTGGATAAAGTCCTAATGTGTTACTATAGCCAGCTAATCCTTCCCTGGTTTGGTTCCATCCTACCTCTCCAGCCTCAATTCTTCCTTTCTCCCCATGTACCTTATGCTCCAGCACGCACAGGGCTTTTCCAATCGTAAAAATAATAACACAATTATTTAAAAGCACATATCCCCTTCGAGCATGGGAATTACATTAAGCAAAACTCTTGTTCTCCAGAGCATGATAATGGATTTTAATATATAAGAAAGACTGTACAAGGCTAGGTACCAAGCACATGAAATGAAGCTGCTGTGGAATATTCCCAGAATGAATTTAAAGAAAGGAACTATCCTACATAATAAAAGCATAATATGCAAATTGACCATCCTTTGGGATGCCTAAGCCACGCCCACCAGCCAATCAGAGTGACTATATGCAAATTAGCCCAGCCAACATGGAGGCCAGCACTCACAGAGCTGAGTAAACAGGCAGTTTCCATTGCAGCAGGAGTGAAACTGTTTGCAGGCCGCCTGGGCGTCTCCGGCTCCAGGCAACAACATATTTGCAACATTATTTCAATCCTAGAAGTATCAGGAGCTGAAGCAAGCAGCAGGCCGGGCCTGACTTCTAAGGGCAACAGTATCTCAATTGTAGAAACCACGAGGTGAAGCAGAGAGGAGGTTTCATTACCTGCCTAAGCCTCCACTTAAAGGAACAGTGTATCAATTATAAAAGATAAACAAACGCCAGAAACCTGCTTCCAGCCAGCCTTGCTGGGACATTGGGTCAATGGGAGCTGTGGGCAGCATGAAAGCCTGAAAACAGCCCTCAGTCCATCATCCATGCCGACCACAATGCAATGGGGTGAGGGTCACACCCCAATAGGCTGGCCAAGCCCCCTACGACCAGCCATCAGCACCTCACCCAGGCTGGCCAGGTACCCCAGTAGGAGCCCAAAACCTGAAGGGACTGTGGGCAGCCTGAAAGTCTGAAAACGGCCCTCAGACCCACACCGAGGCTGGCCACACCCCAATGGGGTGAGGGACCCCACTGGGGAGCTTAGCCAGCCTGCAAACAGCCATCAGTCCCTCACACAGGCAGCCAGGTACCCCAGTAGGGACCCAAAACCTGAAGGGGCTGTGGGCAGCCTGAAAACAGCCCTCAGTCCATCACCTAGGCTAGCCACACCCCAATGGGGTGAGGATCCACACTGGGGGGTTTGGCCAGCCTGCAAATAGCCATCAGCCTGGTCAGCCAGGCTGACCAGGCACACCAGTAGGTGGACATCCCCAGAGGGGTCCCAGACTGCGAGAGGGCAAAGGTCGGGCTGAGGGACCTCCTGAGTGCACAAATTTTTGTGCACCAGGCCCCTAGTTTTAAATAAATGTGGTGTGTTTGCATCATTACCATGCACATTCCAGCTCTCACTTCTACCTTATAACATCCACATTGCTAAATGTTTAGAACAACCTACTAAATTCAAATGGCTCTTGAGATTGGAGGGTGGGGAAACCGAGCAAACAAGGGGTGAACATTCCCATCTGAGTCAGTACAATGAGGAAGAGAGAAAACAGATGGCATGGCAACTCAAATTTAGAGGAGGCACGGTTTGGATTCAGAAGTGACTTTGACACCTAAATCCCCCTAATAACTCTCAGAACACTCTTCAGGGTGGGGTGGGGGAGATACTTTGTCCAATGAAGGATCATGAGATGGGGAACATGCAGCTATTTTATGAGGTCTCAAGGGGCAGAGGGGCCTGATCAAGGAAGCATACCCATTAGGCCATAAGCAGTTTCACAGTGCCTCAAGACAGTACAGAATTGTTCAAAGGATTCCTGTGAAAGTCATCCAGATCACATTGCAGCTGCATATGCCAGGAGTGAACATCTGGGGAAAAGCAATAGGATTACATTGACTCATAGGGGAGCACACATAATATCATTTCCCCTTGACCTCTATTGAGCTGGCTTCATTATCAAATCTCTCGGTGATACGGGAGGCATTAATTTCTGAACTGTTCAGGCTGGTATGTGGAATTTCAGTATCAGGTGTCATCTATTATACCTCACAATGGGATTTTTTTGAACGTGAACTTGCTGATAAAATCAAGAATCATTTCAACAAATGGGAAATTGCCCATTCAGACCAACCTTCCCTCTGCCTCTCTCCCCAGACCTTAATGGCCCTGTTACCAGATCCCCTTGAAGATATAACCTTTACCAGTGTTAACCTGTGCTGGAAACATTTCTTCCTATGTCATAATAAAACTACAATCCTAATCAGAAAAATTTACTTCCATGTGCCAGTCTAAAAAAATGTGTTTTAAAAGGAAAATGTAACTTTTAGTGTTTATTATCATTCCAAACATTCACTAATGAATAATATGTGTGTGTGGGGGAACCTTTATTTCTAATGAAAATTCTATTTGGTGAAGTTTGATTTACTTGTTAGCTATTCGATTTACTTTTTGGTCACTAGATTGAAAGTTCCCGGAGAGCAGGGTTTTACCTGGTCTGCTCACTGTAGGGCTCCAGCATTAGCCCTGAAACATGGTCTAAAAATGGAAATTGTCAGGTGAATGGTTTAGCAAAGTATGTTACCATGCAAATTACTCCATTCACCATTGCCTTTATCATGTGTAAACAATTTAGAGCAATCAACATGACCACAAAATTAAGATATAATTAAAAGCAATATTGACTAATGTGTATTGTTCCCTATGTCCCAAGCATATTTTAGGTACATTATCTCATTCCCTCAACTCCATTCATTTTAAGGCTGATGGAATTTAACAAATGGTGTCCTAAGTCACAGGTAATTTGACGAGTTTGAATATAAATCTAGGTCTTTCTTATCCCAGAGCTACACTCTTACTTCCTGTCCAAAGTTCCTCTCCATATGCATAAGTGCATGCCTATGTATATGTATATGTTCACACATAGAGATCTATCATATATGCTGGGTTCCTGAGAAATGAGACAGAAGTTGTCAAAACCTCAGTTATAGCACAATGCTATTTTTTTCTTTTCATTCCCAGAAAGGACCTTATATAAAGTCTTGCATAAAAGAGATTATCTGTTATGAACCAAATTTATAGATTTGATCAATGATGTGCTAACAAAGTGAATCCTAGAAGAACTGCCCCAAATATGATAACCTAGCCACTGCAACACAGTTTAAAACTGGAATTATTCTTGCCCCCCCACCATACTCCGCCACTCTCCCACATTAGTAAGGAATGAAGATGAGTGATGTTTGAAGGCACATAATCAAAACTCACCTACAAAGATTGTTCTTAACATTATGGATATATACTTGTGCTACCATGAGAGTATATGTTTCCTGAGCTAAAACCAATAAGGACCATGGACCAATTTTTGTTCAGGGATCACTGGATGCTTGAGTCAACATCCTGTGAGCAATGTGCAAACTGAACACTCATGCTCAGTAAATCTAATGAATAGTCACAATTACTTTCCTTTAATAACAGAATAAAAGCACCAAGCTTATTTAACACACACTTTTGTCCCCTATTTTTATATTTTCACTTCCAATAATGACTCCAATGGAAAATCCAAATGCAAAGAAAGAGAGTGTGCGGAGAAGCTGTTAGGATCTCATTAGGCCAGATGGTGTCTATAAAAGGAAGACATTTCCACGGAGACCTAAGAAGAATAACCGGACAAAATCACTCCTGAGTTCTGTTCGGAGAATCTGTCAGATAGAAAGAGTGTGATGATTCTGGGATAAAACCAAAGGCTTTTCTCCCAAATTAATTAGTATGAAGTTCATTTGCATAGGAAGCGTTGTAGGTTATCATGAGATTTTCAAAGGAATTTTAAAAATCATTAAAAAATAAAATGACAAAGAGGGAGTGGTGCTTCATGTGTGCTTTATTGGCAACCTTTGTTCTCATTTATGCTTTTGCCTGTTGTATAAGTGGGTTTCAGTGTTAAAGGCCTGATTTTTAGATTTAAGTGAGTCATGTTTGTCATGTTATTTTTCCTTTGAGATAACACTGGCCTCTTGTCACCCTTGCAAAAAGCATTTGACAATAACTTACTCACTGACTATTTAAAAAATTCCTAAAATAGAGAACAACATTTGGATGCAGAATTTTAATTTCTGAGCCAAAAAAGTAAATAATTATGTCAATGTAATGGCAATAAGTTTGATTGATAAAGAAAATGTGAATTGTTGGTTAAAGAAAATCCGTCATTGAAAACCATGAGTGATGCATGTTGTTTGTGGGTTGTACATTTTCATTCACCTCATCTACTAAGAAGGTCATTATGTGTTCTTTGCTTTTGTGAATAATAACTTTTGAAATTCCTCCAATATAGTTTATTATTCTTAGCATATTGGTAGGTTGAGTTTCTCTGCTGTCACTCCATCAAAGCTTGGCCATGAGGCTGCCCTGGGAATGCAGAAGGTGGAAGCGCCAGAGATCTGCCCCTTCTGGCCTAAGGACACTGTGGTAAGTCCTGGATAGATGGGGACAAGAACAAAAGCATATTACAGTTGTTCTGCTCAGGATTTTTTGAAGAGAAAAATCTAGGAAGAGTAAGAGGGTCATGGACAAGTTCACTGCCTGCTGTCAAACACACACACGCGTACACACACACACCATTGAACAACTGGCATCCACCATTCAAAATGGGCACAAGGCTAGAAAGACACTGTAGGCCTCCTATTAGGACAGGCCACACAGGTTCTCGTGCAAGTGGTACTGACCACTGACCAATCAGCTCAGGAGTTTGCAAGCTTGAACTACTGGAGGGGCATCTGACGCAGTGTCAGCTACCACTCCCGACCTTGGTGCTCCAGGACCCAAACTCCTAGGGGTGAGAGAGCAGATGAATGTTTTCATGCCAGAGTAGGAAAATCCAAGAATTCTGGGGTGAGGACACACTTTTAACACTGTCCCTTTATGTGGAAGCTCTAGATGTAAAAAAACCCTCTGGGAAAAGGAAGCCTGGCATTCACCCAGGCACTCTCAGCATGGCATGGCAGCTGGGACTCAGATGTGGTGCTACTAAATGGATTTAATGTTTTTAAGACTTTTTTTGCTGCTATTGTATACAGTTCAGGAAACTTGGCAGGAGGGGAAATCAAAAGAAATACCAGATAATTTACATGCAAATAAATCTTAACAAGTCACTCACTGCACACCTAGCCAGTACTGTGAGCAGATCTGTATTAACCTTCCTGCACTTGGAAACTTTCGTAATTTTCATCCTTCCTCCCACTGACACACAGTCACTAAAGGAAACAGTCGTGGGGCAGGAGAGAGTCCCCTCCCCACCTTCTCACACTGTTGGGTTGAAGTTCACTATTGTTGTTTACTCTCATTTTTATATTTGAGCTTATTATGAAATCTATGGACCATATTTATAGTTTGAAGGAGAATTACAAAATCATGAAATACCCAAGGTCTACTTTAAAGGACCCAGTCAGCTGCAACTCATACATGCCCCTCCTTCACTGCCTGACACTGTTAACATCCTCACCCTCATTTTTTATACATTTTTCTTTGTTTTCTCTTCAGCTTTGTCATATCTAATCTAAAAAAAGAGTAATATCTAAAAAAAGAGTAATATCTAAAAAAAGAGTAATATCTAAAAAAAGAGTAATATGACAAAGCTGAAGAGAAAACAAAGAAAAATGTATAAAAAATGAGGGTGAGGATGTTAACAGTGTCAGGCAGTGAAGGAGGGGCATGTATGAGTTGCAGCTGACTGGGTCCTTTAAAGTAGACCTTGGGTATTTCATGATTTTGTAATTCTCCTTCAAACTATAAATATGGTCCATAGACTTCATAATAAGCTCAAATATAAAAATGAGAGTAAACAACAATAGTGAACTTCAACCCAGCATGCACATGCCACTCTCTACCTTATTATTTTAATGTTTATTTCTGAGACTTATCCCTAGCAAATTGTTTTAGATATTCACTGGAGAATACAGGCACATTAGTCTAAGTCATTTTTTTTCTAAACTTGAGAATGAAACAATTCGAAAGATGTTTTAAAGGGGACACACTTGCAACTAGAAGATGGCCAAGTGCAGGGGTCTGATGGCCAACATAGTGACTGCCATAAGCAATGCTGTAGGACATACTCAACGCTCCTGACAGACCAAGTCTACAATGTCCTCACCACAAAACAGAAATGGATATCTGACCTGATAGAGGAGTATTAGTTAAAGCTACTGTGGTAATGCTATTTCAATGTACCAGCAACTGTCAACCTTTTTTCATCTCATGGCACACATCAACTAATTGCTAAAGTACTGAGTCACATATAAAAATACGTTTTGCTGATCAGACAAAAAATGGTATAATTTTGATTCATTCATACTGGATGGCTATTGTGTTAATTGTTGTTTTTTTTTCTCTTTTTCTTTTTTGTTTTTTAAATCTAAGGGAAAATAGCTCAGTGTCCCTGACTAAATAGTCAGGTATTGCATGTTTTAAAAATTCTTGTAGCCCTAGCCGTTTGGCTCAGTGGATAGAGCATCTGCCTGTGGACTGAAAGGTCCCAGGTTCGATTCTGGTCAAGGGCATGTACCTTGGTTGCGGGCACATCCCCAGTGGGAGGTGTGCAGGAGGTAGCTGATCGATGGTTCTCTCTCATCGATGTTTCTAACTCTCTATCCCTCTCCCTTCCTCTCTGTAAAAAATCAATAAAATATATTTTTAAAAAATTCTTGCAGCACACTGGTTGAAAATTGCTGCAATATATAAATGTATTAAATCAACCATGTGTGCACTTTTACTTTACAGGATATTATGTGTCAATTGTATGTCAATTAAAATAAAAGAAACAAGAGTACAGTTCCTGAAGTCACTCCTTCCTTCAGTTTGAATGTGGCTGCAGTAGTGGATGGAAAGTGGATGAAAAGTGGATGGAAATCGTAGTTATTCCTACCTGGGGGCTGAGTTAGACATGGGAAACTTCAGATGCTTGATGGCACCTGGTAGAGTTTATTCATCACACTCACAAGGACAGCTGCCGTCACAAGACGAATTGGTTCTGTCTTACTTCCCACTATTCTGCTGTTTATTAACAAACTAGAGGCCTGATGCACAAAATATGTGCAAGAGCAGGCCTTCCCTCACAGCCTCCCCTTCCTCTGGAAGGTCGTCTGGTCTAATTAGCATATTATGCTTTTATTGTTATAGATCCCCTGGCTCTTTCCTTCTTCTTATCGTGTCCTGCACTTTTGAAGAGAAATAAAGGGGCTCCACCCCTCCATACCACATCTCAGTTGGACTTGTTCACTAGCCATTCGTTTCTTCATTTTCCAGAAAGTGTCCTGCGGAGATGAGAAGTGAGGAGTCACTCAGGTTTTATGGATATTGTTCATGTAAGGAGTTACACCTTTCAAAGGGCATCATATGCAGCAGATGTGGGCAAGAGTAAGAAAATAGGTCATTGATTTTAGACCGATGCCTTCTACTGAGGATGGAGCCCATAACCCTGGCATGTGCCCTGAATGGGGAATTCAAACCAAGGACCTCTTGGTTCCTGGGTTGATGCTCAACCACTGAGCCACAGTGGCCTGACATATAAAAAAATAATTTAACTGAAAATGGTATTATGAGCTGAGACTCGAAGGATGACTAGAATTTAGTTCACAAGAAATGGGAAGCAGGTTCAGAGGTACCCGGTGAGTAGGGCAGGGAGGGCAGTGCAGGGAGAATAAACTGGATTCTCAGGGTAAAGGAGGGAGGAGGCCTGGGGATAGCACCTGCAAGAAGGAAATCAGGTGCGCAATAGAGAATGGGCAGGACAGAGCACCGGGGGTGAGCAAGGATGTGTGCTGAGCATGCAGCAAGGGCCTGCCATGGAGGGACCTGGGGCTCACAGTGAAGATTTCCTTTCTACTGTCCTCATCAATACATGTAGTAATCATTCAGAAGAGAATTACGTAACCCAATGTGCATTCAGAAATGCTAATCAGTGGCAGAGACTGAAGAACCAGTTAGCCTGATGACTTGGCATCCTTCCTCTCCCCTAGTAGCTCTTCTGGGCCATAGGCCCATACCAACATCAAGGGTAATACTTAGCTGTCATGCACAAGGGTTTGCTGATTGCTTGTGGCCAGCCTCTATTGCAATTTGCTGTGGCATCCATTCTGATTGTCTTGTGCCCATGCCTTACCCTTGGAGAACATTTTTACACAGTTTCTCTTCTAGGATAAAATGATGGCAACCCAGGATTACCAAAGGGAGTTTCGCTTGTAATGTAACTCACAACTGAAAATACAGACCTGGACACGTTTAGCATCACAATTGTGTCAAAATATTCTAAGAAGCCATTACTCTTCACAGTGGAAAAGGTTTGATTTTCTTGTCATTTATTGTGTATGGGAAGTATGATAAGGAGAAGGGACAGTAGGTAGGTGGTGGCAATAAAGTGTGCTAAGGAGACTTGAAACTCGTTAGGCAGGAGACAAAGTCGAGGGAGTTTGGGAATGAGGATAATGAGTGTGAGTTTAGAAATGTTGAACTGAGCCACTTGTGGAAAGTTCTGGCAAGGTGAGGAGAAAACCAATGACCTGGAGCTTAGGAGAGAGGAGAGGGCAGAGATGTGTTTTAGACACAGATGTGTTTTCAATGTCATCAGAAAGAAGGTACAGAGTTAACTTTGAGTACATAAGATCCTCAGTAATAGTGTAGCAATTAAAAAAATGAGAAAGAAAGGTAGCCCCAGGAGAGACCCCAGAGTGAGGATGCTGACAAGGGTTGGTCCTGAGGAGAGCACCCCGAAATATGCCGTCATTAGGGTGACCATTATTCTGTTTGAGCGGAATAGATGTGAGTTATGCTTGAGTGGGCTACCTGGTTCAGAATCCAACCCAGACAATGGGTCTAATTGGCACAATAAGGTCTGTGGTTGGGATTGAGGTGAAAGAAGGATTTAAGGAGAGCGTGGTCAAGAGCAGTCAATGCAGGTCTGTGCACACCTTCCAGTCGACCAGTTTTGAGGAGCCTGCATATGCCGTCCCCCTAAGACGTGGCCCTCAAACACCATTAATGGGGATTCGTTTTTAATGGGTTTTAATTATTATCTTGGAGACTGATGGGCTCTTTGGAGTAATTCAGCCTATTTGGATTTGGTTTTTTATTGACTTTTTTCCCAGAGATTTCATTTTATTACAGCTGCTCTGGGGTAATGAAGTTTTGGTTTCCATCATTATATGCCCTTCAATTTTAAATTGAGATCCCTGATAATTTTAGTGTCAACAAACTGAAATGAATTTGGCGAGGGGAGAGTTATAAATCCATCATAACTGATGTACATCATTTTTCATAATTAACAGCTGATCTGAGATGCTGGTCTTCATGCCATGTATGAAAACAAAGCAACCCATGCTGGGCTCGCCTTCCACAACGCTAACATTTTAATCGACTTTATTTGGATGAAAGTACATTCCCATAGGTTTTAGGGAAATATTGATTTCTTGTGGGGAAACAATCAAACTACTAAATGCACAAGAAACCCCATAGGAACCCAATTTAAACCTTAGAACATTTAATTACAAAGCCTTCTGATTAATTAGTTTGCAAAATAACCTTGTTGAGAAGATATTGCATTAGAGAAACACTATTGAAGAGGCCAAGTATTTCCATTTGACAATTTTTTCTTTAGTAAAACCCTTTATCACAATCTGAATTGCCCTTATCAGACTTTACATTTTATTTTTCTTACCAGTAGGTGGGCAGAAACATACAGTAAAAAAAAAAAAATCACTGCTTCTATATGTACCATTCTTCCTTTCATCAGCAAGTTATCTTCTGCATAGAGGAGACATGAGCATGCATCTGCAGCACATAAGGAACACATCAGGAGCTCAGTCCCAAATAACCTGGGTCACTTGAAGGCCAGGACAGGAATGCAGCTAGAAGACAGTAGCCAGTCACCTCTGGCTTAGTGGAGTGAGATTGCCACACTCGTAGAAACAGCCTAGCTGCTTTGCAACCTGGGCCTTCATGGTACTCTGTTCTTACTAGGCATGGGCATCCCCAAACCTATCCTCTCCAGAACCAGAGGCTGCATCTGTCCTGATCTTGTTTGACTAGAAACCTGATACTCTTTCTCTTTCTCCGAATGAGGTTTTGACTTGCAAAACCTTCTGCTTAAGGCCAAGTTCACCTACAGTTTCCTTTTGCCACATCCTCCCATCCCCTGTTACTTGGCTCTCAACCAGCCCTGCTCAGATCTTACCACCTTCCTCAGATTCAGTACTCTGCACCGATAACCCCATACAGGACAAGCAATATCT
>PVJC01024904.1:0-25167 GCA_004026665.1 Murina feae | reverse complement strand
CTGTGTCCAGCCAGCCTTGCTGGGACGTTGGGTCAATGGGAGCTGTGGGCAGCCTGAAAGCCCCTCACCCAGGCTGGTCAGGCACGCCAGCAGGTGGGCATCCCCCGAGGGGTCCCAGACTGCGAGAGGGCACAGGCCGGGCTGAGGGACCTCCCGAGTGCACAGAGTGGCTGCAGGGCGGGACAGCGCAGGACCCAGGACCCGTGAGTGGGAAAGAGGCGGCAGGGTTGGAGGGCACTGGGAAGTGGGTAAGAAGCGGCAGGGGGCCGGCGGCCTGCTTGGTGGGCTTCCCAGGCCCTTTGCAGGGCATCAGGGAGCGGGAAAGCAAGGCTGCAGGGGCCGGGATCCTGCTTGGCAGCTCCCCAGACCCTTTGGCGGCACCAGGAAGTGGGAAAGGAAGGCAGCAGGGGATGGGTGAGTGGGAAAGAGTTGGCGGCCTGCTTGGCGGCTTCCCAGTTCCCTTCTGGGGATCAGGAAGCAGGAAAAGGCTGGCCTGACTACGAGGCGGGGTTTTCCCTGCTTTCTGGTGGCTGGAGGAAGATGGGCAGTAGGCAAGCTTGGGAGGCAGGCCTCACCCAGCCCTGGTCACAGCTCAAAAAAGAGAACAACATGCAGGGGAGGACAAGAGTCTGAGAGATCATCATAGAGGGGGTGCCTGCTCCAAGCCTCCACGGTGTGCCTGGGGGCAGGTCCCCAGTGGTGACACACACACATACACACACACACACACACACACAGAAGGCGCCTGGCAGACTGGGGCCATCATAGGACATCCACTGAGGGTCCCAGACTGTGAGAGGGGGCAGGCTGGGCTGAGGGACTCCCTCCACCCTGAGTGCACAAATTTTTGTGCACCGGACCCCTAGTATATTTTATAATTTGGTGTGGAAATGTAACCAAATCTTCTCCTGAGAAATGTATGAACAACACAGGCATCGCCCATAAGAAACAGAGGTTTACCTCTGTATTCTTTTTTCCTTCTGATGGTAGGACACAAATACTGAGACACCCCAGGAGAAGGTGGAGTTGTGAGCTGGGGAGACCATGAGTCCCAGAGTCACTGAGTGGAGTAGAGCCATCTGCCAAGCAGGAAAATCCATTCTAGATCGCTACTTGAGGAAAGAAATAGACTTCTATTGCATCTGAGCAATAGCACCTCAGGGTTGATTGCCAGCAGCCATCTTTCTGTGTCCTTCTCTGTGCCCTGAGAGGCTACCTCTAGAGTCTGCACCCCCTGGACCCCTTTGCTCTCCAGCTTTTCATTGACCTTAGCCAACAAGATGCACCAGAAGCAAGTTAGATAGTGGAGGACTTCCCAGGGCAGGAGACAAGCAGAGAGAAGAATAGAGGAGGAAGGTGTTTATATCCTCATGCTCCTTCTTGGATTTTCTCAGAGAGCTACTCCAACACAGCTGCAACCAGCATCAAATGCTGGTGACACAGACTCTCCCATCCTCCCTCAGACCCAAAGTGGTAACAAACAACTCCACTGCTACTAGCACCTGGGTGATTTGTCTTGCCTTTATCTTTTCTCATAGCCCTTCCCACACTTTTGTCAACAGGCCTTTCCTTAGAAATGTACTAAATTAAACCATGCTGATTATCTATTCTTTCTGTGACTCTGGTGGATAAAAAGGTCACTGCATCACTTTCTAACCACATTCTTGCCTGACCACCTCCTTCAACCTTCAACCCCCTGTACTATTGATTTCTAAACAAATATGGAATAAGAATATTTTTAGTTTATTTCCATGCTGACTATAATATACGAATAAAGATTCAGAGAAGAAAGGGGATTTTCCAGAAACAGTCAGCATTTTAAACATAGAACCAGGACCAGGCTGAGAGTGAGCATGAGAGAATTTTCTATAAAAGAGCCGAGCTGGAACTAGGATAAGGTGACCAGATGTCCCGCTTTTGGTGGGACAGTCCTGATTTTTAACAATTTGTCCCGCGTCCCATGGCATTTAAAAAAAGTCCCAATTTTTGGAAAGAGACATATTATGTACTACTCTTTGTAATATTTTAAGTAATAAAAAAAAATAACACCCCCTCCCTCCCCGTCAATGGTGTCCCGCTTTACCAATGTTAAAATCTGGTCACCTTAAACTAGAAACAACTTGGTTTCTTTCCCACTGATACTTCTTTGGCTGCCAAGGAAGAGCGGGTAACCTGGGGAAACATTCCTTGCCATCTGGTATAACCAGTTAGTGATTAGGTAGGAGTGTTGTCAAGAAGTGTTTTGTGACCCACATCCCACACCTAGGAACCTGAGCTATCTGCTGTGAATCCTCAGGGGTCTTCAGAGGCCCCAGCCCCTGCATTTATCTATGACAGATATGCCTGAAATCAGCCCATGAACTCCTCAGACTCTTCCCTAGGGAATCCTCCATCCACATTAAGGCAATAGAGACCTCCCCACCATCATCAATAAACTTCACAGGTGAAATATACTTTGGAAAATGTGGTGCCTGACACAGGCTCTTTTGGTTAGTTGGAGGTAGAACAGTCAGGGATATAGTGTCCACAGGCCTTTTAGATAGTTGCAAGCAGATGAACAAGCTTAGAATAGGAATGGAAACCCATCCTGTAGTTTTCAAAGAAACTGAGCTTGCTTTCTCTCGCTGGGCCTTCATTGTCATCAGCTTTCTATCTCAGGGATTCTGGGGCAGTGAAAGGCAATGTGGCCCTTTAGAGGGACTTGACACACTGAGCTTTTAGTGCCCTCTTTCCTGAAGACTTCCTTCTTCTAGTCCTGTTTTCAAGACAGCTTCCTAACAGCACTCAAGCATCTCCTGAGAGAAGGCCCCGTAGGTTCTCTGAGGGTGGGCTCTGTAATCAGGAAGACTTCCTGTCTTCAGCACCCATCCCAGGGCCTAGCAGATGGTAGATGTTCACAGAAGATTTACCTTCTTCATAATATCCAATACATGAGGATGCCCAACGCATCAGGAGGCAGGAGTTCATTGTAACATACACTTTTTTTTAATTTTCAAAATTCAATGTTCGCCCATCTTAAAGAACACATTTAGAAAACTCAGAAAAAAAAAGATTAAATATTCTCTTATATGAAACTTAATGCTACAATAAAATATAAATCCCATTGAATTTATAAGAGCAAAACTGCAATAATTTTTTGTGGTGTGCTAAGTTGTGAGAAATTGTATTACACCCAATATGTCAATTAATTAGCTATTAGGTCAATTATCTAGTATTTCTTTATTCTCATTTTATATCTTTGAGGCCCCCTAGTTCTATGAATTTCTTGCATCTCTATTATATTTGCCAGATCATTCTATTCGGAGTGTCCTCCACTCCTGATCACCTGCGCCCAAACTGTACACATATCATATTTTTTGTTCCTAAATCTTCCCCAGAATGAATCACCTAAGTTTTAACAAACCATAACAACCTAAGAAAATTATAACTCATCTTCCCTGACATTTTAGCTCCTTCCAAAACTCAATCTAAGTCCCTAATCAAACAGTTGTCCCCTCTACTAGTCCCATCTCTGCTGTGTTTACCTGTTTATCTTCCCTTCTCTCTGGAATAGTTTAGAAAGTATTCCACTCCAATCTCATCTGAAAGTTAAAATAATTTTTGGGGGGTTAAATTTATAATATATGCCCTACTTTTTAAAATAGAAGATGAGAAGAGAGTCAGATAGAGGGTTTTCTTTCTGTTTGCTAAAAAATCCATCTGTAATATTTTATAACTGAAATATAGCTGAAAGATTAAATCATCCAGTTTTTGTTAGATAAGGGAGCCAAAATTCAGAGCGGGTAAGCGATTTACCCAAGCTCATGCCAAGTTAGTGCAAATTTCATGTTACACTGGGGTTTCATAACTCCCAATCAAGTCCTCATTCCACCCTTTCGACAGTCCATTTATCTAACATTTGTTCAGTATCTATCACAAATTGAGTCATAGTTTAGTAACTGGTGATATAATGCAAATAATATAGAACACTGTCTTTGAAGCACATGCTGTCACTTATAAATAAATAAGATTAAATAGTTACATTGCTTTAAATTACAAATAATTTACACTAATTTGTTAACCTAAAAATAAAAGGCAAAAATTGGCAGCAGTAAGCTTTTAATTGGGATCAAAAAGAATTGCAATTCTGGTACCACATATTCAGGAAAAAACCCAAATAGTGTCCCAATTACTGGGTGAAGAAGGCAAGAGGTTTTATGAGGAAAGAAAGGGAAGTAATTATATGAATAGAAGAAGGCATTTCTGTTCTAACAAGCCGAGCCACTCTTTAGCTATACGTGGCTGGTTACTAAGTCTGTCTTCAGAAAGAGAGTCCGCTGTCATCAGTTCTGACCGCCAGGATGGCTGCTTTCCTGTTAGCTTCACAAAGAACTGTTTGTAACAAAACGTTGGCCTAGTCCAAAGGTTACTTTTCCCAGTTCAAGCATTCCACAGGTTCAAGGAGCAAATGTGCAAGCAGCTGCTCTGGTATGACTACTCTGGCTCCATTTTAAAATGTTTCCACTCTGTCGAGTCTTCACAACTAACAAAACAAAAATCCCCAGTAGATATACAAAGTTTTATAGTTTTCAAAGTACATACAAACATATTAGCCCCACAGTTTTATTGGACCTTATGGGAAAAACAGTTTCTTATTTAATTCTGCTTTTGGTTTTACCCTCTTGCATCCCATTCTCACCTGGAGTTTGAAGCGGTCATACTACGAATCTCCTAAGTTTAGGGTGGGATTGCGTAATGAACCCTGACATAATTTTGGATGAGTTCACTTTCCCCATCAGGGTTAGGGTAAACCACACATTCCCAGACTCTGTGCTTTCACACACCATCCTTGCTGCCTAGAGCAATGGTTCTCGGCCTTCAGTCTCTGGCTGAATGTGGGACTCCACCCAGAGAGGTTCTGATTCAGGGAGTCCGGTGAGGCCTGAGAATTTGCATTTCTAACAAGTTCACGGATGCTGCTGTTGTTGCTGGTCTGGGGCCTGCACTTTGAAAACCACTGGAAAAGCATTCTTTCCTTTCCCTTAAGACTCAGCTACTACTGATCTAAACTTAGGATCTTCCAAGACACACAAGGAGTTTACCCTCAGTGCCTTCCCCCACCCCCCCAAGTATCTGGACTTACCTGTGGTAGTGTTTCTTGCTGTATCACAGCAGTCTATGTCTGTCTCATCCATGAGTGGGGAGAGAAGGACAGGTTTGCTGACACAGTGTCCAAGCTGGCACAGAACAGGTGTTATAATGCAGAAATATGTGCCAGAGAGAAGACAAATAAATTCAAGAAGCATATATTGAGGATTTAAGTCCTGTGAGGATCTGGGCCAAGAATCCATTTATTAAAGTTCAGCAAGAATCTGATGGCAGGATGAGTTAAATTGGTGACTAATGGTGAGTAAATGGTTACCAATGAAGGCCATCACAGGTCTATTAGCTTTTTGTATGTGTGTGCCACTCTACCTCAAGGGGTGGTGTCTCTCTCCATCCTCTTTGAATCTGGGTTGGCCTTCTAACTTGCTTTGGTACGTAAAATATGCCAGATATAACACTGAGCTAGTCTGTGCCTAGTCTTCAAGAGGCTCCACAGGTTCTGTTTTACTCTATAAAATTAGATCCCATGTAAGAAATCCAACTACACAGAGATCACTTTGTTGTGAGGAAGACCAAGATACCTCTGTGGTGAGGCAGAGCACCATTGAACAGACTGTCAAACTACAGCAGGAAGGCCAGGGAGGGTTGTGGGGGGTGGTAAGAGACCAAGGGAAGGACTTGCATGCATGCATAATACCAATGAACACAAGACATTAGGAGGTAGAGGAGGCTGGGGGAATGTTAAGGGGGGGTGCGGGGAGGAGACATATGTAATACTCTTTGTTATACTTTAAGCAATAAAACAAAATTTTAAAAAATAAAATAAATAAAAATAAATGAAACCGCCAATCCTGATTCTGAAAATTCAGATGCTGGAAATGATCAAATTCATGCTGTGCAATAATGACAACTATATCAAGACTGCTACCAGGCAGGGAGACTATAAGAGGACAAAGATAATCAAATACACTCAATTTCAAAAATATTAAAAGTGGAAAAAATACATGGTAGAAGAGATGAAATGTAGCATATAAATTACAGTGTCTGTATTCAGCCATTGCTCAGTAAATAGTAGATATAATAGCACCTCACAATTTTCAGTTTGGAGGGCATAAAGAATGATGAAACTCCTAGCAGTAATACTCCATCATTTGAAAAAGGATCTGATTTTGATGGAAGCAGCAAGTTGTATTTTGTGCATGTTGAATTGGAAGTGAAGGCAGGTCATTGGGACACATGCTAAACTAGTGGCAGGAGCTTTGAATTACTCTTGCCTTCATTTCTTTCTTTTCCAAACCAAATAGTGCATGACAAATTTCCATTGACTTATATTCAATTTATTATGCATATTCTGTTTTATCATATAGTCTTGATTCCTCATTAAACTTTTGTTTCCTTTAAAAAAAAAAAGATACCTCTGTGGTGAGGCTGTGAAGAAATACCAAGATTCCACACATGAGGCAGAGCCTTCTTTGACTTTCTAGACCAGATGAGACACCAACTTTATGCAGACAAATAAGTAACTGAAAGTGATGCCACATAAATCCAGCTCAGACCAGTGAATCAGACCAGCTCAGAACCAGAGTTCCGAGAAAAGACCAAAAATCATTATTTAGAGCCACTGGTTGGGAATAGTTTGTCACAAAGCAAAAGATAACTAAAAGATATGGGATGTGAATTTTGAATTTAGTCCCTCACAAGCTGTAATATCAACATCATTTTCTGTAGACTATTATACCATAAAACATCAGTACTTTTTTGGAAAAAAAATGGATTTACACAAAATAAATACAGTCAGAAAAGATAATTCTAATTCTTTTCCCCCTCAATGCAAAAAAAATAGTTGCTAAGATACTCTGTGTATAATTTGAGACAAGGTTACCATGCTAAAGAATATAGATGCATAAATAAATAATATTAATACAAGCCACAGTAATATCAATTATTACCCTCACTGTGTATCATGCATTGTGTTCAACATGAATTTGCTCATTTAATTCTCACCAAATATCATTATATAATAGTTATTCCAAATTTAATGCAGAGAAATCTGAAACCACTAATAATACTGACTCCAAATATTCAAAAGTAATTTTTTATCTTCTGTAACCATAGACACAGATTTTGTTCATGCAGGCAGTCCTCTTTTTAGTCTGCTATTTTATATTTTTAGATATCAACAATCCCTACACAATTGCCAACAACAACAAAAAAAAATATCGATGTTTTTAGTGTCAAGAAAGGATAAAAAATAACTGACTCAAAAAGGGAAAAACTGGGTTAGAAAATGTTAAACACATTTCTATACCCCTGAAATCTCAGAAGGTTTTTAACACTAACGAACTCCGTGAGTACTATGCAACTTTCTTGGAAATGATTTGACCTTGAATACCTTTCAGACCATCAATTAACATCACATATAGATAGTGATATTCCACAAAATACAGTTTGGGAAATGCCATGATAGACAAAGAAATGAGGTTGTTGAGAAATTGATTTTTAACTGGGGGGAAATAGGTCAATGTGTAGATACAGCACAATTTAACATCAAGTTATTTAATTTTGTGTTACACATTTGCTGGCATATATTGTGTTCTTTTATTTTAAAAAATCAGACCTTCATAACTACAAATGTTTAAAAAATAAATTCTGGTATGGAGGTCCAGAAGAGACACCTCATTCCAAACACAAGTCCTATTCTCAAAAGAAATCAGTAACTTAAATTGTGTTTTCCCTGCATCCTCCCAGGTATTTCATGGCCAGTAAAGACCTCTTCTGAAAACTGAAGTCAAGATCCTATTGCCCAGAATGTTTTCACAATGTTGTTTAATACAGTTCATTTTTACTTAAGTGTAGTTGATATTAAAATAGCTCTTTTTGGGGCAATTAGTTGGTGAACCATTCAAAATTTTCTGTTTTAAAGTGTGTTAAAGGCATTCTTAGGGATCACTATGAACTTGAATACAGTGGTATCCAGGCTACTTGGATTACATGTTAAAGAATATTTGGTTGCTCATCTTCTATCTATCTAACTATCCTCACAAGACAGTAGCCAGTACCCAAAAGACAGACAGAACATAAAACATTTTGACACCAAAAACAAGACAATCTTAGAATATACAAAAGACCTTTTAAATGAACACATTTATTGAAAGCACCAAACTTATTTATTGAAAATAACAAAATATGATTTCCACATTTCACAGTGCTCACATGGAAAGTCTGTCAAGGGTTAGGATTTAGGAACAGTGTTCTTTGTGTGTAGAGCAGGGCCATTAGTGTCCAGTGGACACATGTTTACAACCTGATTCTGTCACTTTGCATAGAAAACATTTGGGACAAAGTCCATAGCCCCCTATTGCACATCCTTGGTATTTTGAGAGCATTGCAGTTCACATACCATTGGCCCTGGTGATATCAATGTACCACAGCTGGCAATTCAAATAACTGTGCTTATACAATGTTTCAATATGCAAAGATTTATGAAACATACTTAAGCAATATTTCCATTGCCAATAAAATGTATTGATTCTATTAATTAGGCTGTTTTTATATTTTCTATTATTCTCTAATACTACGAGATAAGTACGTTTTTCAGTACATTATTTTGTGGTAGGAAAAATAACATATACGTATAGAATGTTCTAATTTTTTTTTAATTCCGGTATAATTCACATATGATAAAAGATACCTTTTTCAAGTATACAATTAAATGTGTTCTGTCATATGAATACAGTCGTGTAACCACCATTATAATTTAACTAGGGTCCCAGTGCACAAAATTTGTGCATGGGGGAGGGGGGTGGTTCTCAGCCCAGCCTGCCCCTTCTCACATATTGGGAGCCCTCAGGGGGTGTCCTACTGACGGCTTAGGCCCACTCCCTGTTCAACTTGGAGAGTGAGCCTAAGCCTCAGTCTAACCTCCCTTTGTGGGAGACAACTAGGCTAATGAGGGGAAGCCACCAGCCCCATCACCCTGCTGCTGCGGCCACTGCCAGTCACCACAGCCACCAAGGTGTTTTCATCAACATGGACTCCAGTCCCTTTGCCATGAAAAAAAAATGACAACTTTCTGTAGGCATTTTCAAGATGTGTCTTTCATAGGATATGCCATTTCTTTCTTTTTTATTTTTTTATCCTCACCTGATGATATGTTTCTTAGAGAATGTGGAAGAGAAGGGAAAAACAGAGAGAAACATCAAAGTGAGAGGAACACTTTGATTGGTTGCCTCCTGCATATGACTTGACCTGGGTCCCGGCCAGGGAGAAGCCTACAACCTAGGTACATGCCCTTGGTCAGAATTGAACCCATACCCTGCAGGTTGAGGCATTATGCACTGAGCCAAACCGGCTAGGGCAGGATATGACATTTCTTAGCCCTCCAGCAGTGGACCTTCATTTTTTTTTTTTTTTTTTTCTCCAGGAGTGTGGTGGAAAAAACCTAGATCACCTCTTTGGTTTCTTATTACCCAAGTTACTAAGAATATTACCAGTGGCATACAGGGAGCTCAGCCAATGAGCAGTAAGAAAAGGTGTTTCCTCTAGTTTACTCCAATCACTGGCTCCACACCTGCTCCTCCAATCCCAGCTTCATCCCTGCCCAGGCCTGTAACCTCTGGCTGAGGATGCAGGCCTGGGCAGGGGACCCCCAGACCCCTGAAATCACTGGCTCTGACCCTGCCCAGGTCTGCAATCTCTACCTGAAGCTGCAGGTCTGGGCAGAAGACCCCCAAGCCCTTCTGATCGCTGGCTTCACAAAACCCAGGCTGCTGTGATCACCGGCTCTGATCCTGACCCCTGCCACCACTGGCTCTGCCCTTGCCCCACTGGCAGCCACTGGCCAAGGCTACAGGCCTAGGCAAGGGACCCCTTGCCCCTCCAATCATGGGATCTGCCCTTGCCCCACTACAGCCTCTGGTCAAGGCTACAGGCCTGGGCAGGGGACACCCAGTCACCTCCAATCATGGTATCTACCCTTGCCCCACTACAGCCTCTTGCCAAGGCTACAGGACTGGGCAGAAGACACCCAGACCCCTGCATTTCTGGCTCTTCCCATGCCCAGGCCCCTCATATCACCGGCTCTGTCCCTGCCCAGGTCCTGAGATTGCTGGCTCCACCCCTGCCCTACTGCAGCCTCTGGCCAAGGCTAACGGCCTGGGCAGGGGACCTCCAGACTCCTGCTTTGCCTGTTCCACTGGTGCCCAGTCCCCTGCGATTGCAGGCTCCACCCCTGCCCCTCTGATCACTGTCTCTGTGGAGCCCAGGCCCCTGTTATCTCCAGCCTTGCCCTTGCCCTTGCCTTATGCCTGGGTAGGGCACCCTCATACCCCTCCAATCACCAGCTCTGCCTCTGCCCCCTCTGATCACTGGCTCTGCTCTTGCCCATGTCTGAGGGCTCTAGAGAAGGCCTCTGGCTTGGGCAGGGGACCCCCAGCTCCCTCTGATTACCTGTTCCACCCCTCAGGCCTCCCACCTCTCCCACCACCAGCCTGGCTAATAGGCCTGACCACTTCAGTGGTGTGGCTGAGCCAGACTGGGCGCCACCATCTTGTGGCCATGTGGGTGGCCATCTTTGTGACCGAGTAATGCTTAATTTGCATATTACTCTTTTATTAGATAGGATGATAAAATATTTCCATTTCCCCCAAAAGTCCCTCTTGCCCCTCTACTCCTAATCTGGCAACCACTTTTCTGTTCCTCAGTTTTGACTTTTCTAGTGTATTAATCATATCAATGCAATCATTCCATTTCAAGTTATTGGCTTTGGTTTGTTTCATTTCATATAATACGCTTGAAATTCATCCATGCTGTTGAAAGTATAAGTAGTTCATCCTCTATTATTGTTGAGGAATGTATCTGATTATGTGGATTCACAGCTTGTTCCCTTGTCAGCAATCGAGTTGCGTTCAGTTCAAGGCTATGATTGATAAAGCTATGGCCATTTATGTCCAGGTCTCTCTCTGCACATACATTTTTATTGTTCATGGATAAATGCCTAAGATTTGGATTGCTTGGCAGTGTACTGACTGTATATTTAACTTTAGGAGAAATTGTCTGTTTTCTGATATGAGAGTTTCAGTTATCCCAAATCTTCAACACACTTGGAGTTTTCAGTGTTTGCTTTTTGTTTAGCAGGAGGTGTGTAGTGGTATCTCATTTCATTTCAATTGCTTTTAACTCTAAAGACAAGCATCTTTTTATATACTTTCTGGCCCTTCATATATTTTAGCACATTTTTCTTGCACATTATTCTTTGGTGAAGTGCTGTTCATATCTTTTGATGTTGTTTGTTTTAATTGAGATATTTGTGTTATGACTGATTTGTAAAACTTCCTTACATATTCTTGCCACAAGTTCTTTGTCAAACTATGTATTTGGCAAATATTTTTCCATGTGCAGCTTTATTTCCATTTTGTTGCCAGTGTCTTTTGAAGAGCAGAAATATTTAGTACTTTTGACAGTGTATGATTATTCATTATTATTTTCAACTAGAGGCCCAGTGCATGAAAATTCATGTACTCCAGGAGAAGGGAGGTGGTGCTCAGCCTGGCCTGCACCCTCTCACAGTCAGGTCCCCTTGGGGAATATCCACCTGCTGGCTTAGACCTACTCCCAGCCTAAGCCACAGTCGAACATCCTTAGTGGTGTGGAGGAAGCGGGAGAGGCTTCCACCATGATTGCTGGGCTCATAGCCGTGAGTTCATCTTACAGCTGAGCAGAGCTCCACCTGTGGGAGTTCACTGACCACCAGGGGGCAGCTCCTGTGTTGATAGTCTGCTCCTTGATGGTCAGTGCATGTCATAGCAACCTGTCATTCCCAGTAAGTTCACCCTTAGGGTTAATTTGCACATTATCCTTGTATTATATAAGATAACTGCTTTTTGTGTCCTTTATAGAAATCTTTGACTAATCCATAATTTTCACCTAATTTTATCTAAAAGGTTTGTAACTAGATAATGTACAGTTATGTCTGTGTCTATGATCATGTTAGTTTTGTATATGGTGTGAGGTAAGAGTTGACATTTATTTATTTATTTATTTATTTTGAATATGAATATTCAGTTATCCCAGTGTCATTTATTAAAAATGTTGTCAATGACTGTTCCCCACACTGAAGTGCCTTGGAACCTATGCTGAAAACCAGCTGAGCACATGCATGTGGGTCTATCTGTGGACTCCACATTCCTTCTATTACTCCAAATCACTGTCATTAAAACAGTGCCTCCCTGTGCTGATAGCTGGCACTTTTAGATGAATCTTTCAGCCATTTACATCAGGCAGAATAAGTTCCCCAGCTTTGTTCTGCTGTTTTCGCGTTCCTTTACCTTTCTATGTAAACGTTAGATGCATCTTATTGATCTCTTTAACTATCCTGCTGTGATTTTGATTGGGAGTATGTTGAAGCTATGGATTAGTTATATCTTAATAACTTCTGATCCATGATCATAAAATATATCTTCATTTGTTTTGATTGGATAAGATTTTTCATAGCAATGTTTTATAATTTCCAGGATACTATTCTTTCACATTATTATATTAATCTCCAAGGATCTCCATTTTCATTGCTACTGTGAATTAGATTTCTATTCCCAATTTTTCACTGCACATATGCAGAATTAAAATTTATTGTTGTATACTGGCCTCTTATTCTACAACCTTGCTAAGGTCACGTAATATTTCCAGTACTTTTCATAGATAATAGCATTTTCTATGTAATAGCAAGTGAAGACTATTTTACTTATTGATTTCCATACAGTATGTCTATTATTATTATTACTAGGGGCCCAGTGCACGAAATTCATGCACTGGAGGTGGGGGGTCCCTCAGCCCAGCCTGTCCCCTCTCACATACTGGGAGCCCTCAGAGGATGTCCTACTGATGACTTAGGCCTGCTCCCTGCTCCCGTTGGTAAGGGGGCATAAGCCGGAGTCTGGCCTCCCTTAGTGGAAGGTGAACAGGCTGATCAGGGGAAGGCACCAGCCCCAGCACCATGCTACTGCAGCCACTGCCAGTCACCACAGCCACCAAGGTGTTTTCATCAACATGGACTCCTGTCCCTTCACCATGAAAAAATGACAACTTTCTTTAGGCATTTTCAAGATGTGTCTTTCATAGGATATGACATTTCTTTCTTTATTATTTTTTTTATTCTCACCTGAGGACATGTTTCCATTGATTTTTAGATGATGGGGAAGAGAAAGGGAAAGACAGAGAGAAACATCAAAATGAGAAGAACACTTTGATTGGTTGCCTCCTGCATGAGCCCTGACCTGGGCCCCAGCCAGGGAGGAGTCTGCAACCTAGGTATATGCCCTTGGTCAGAATTGAACCTAGACCCTGCGGTCGGCAGGCTGAGGCATTATGCACTGAGCCAAACTGGCTAGGGCAAAATATGACATTTCTAAGCTCTCCAGCAGCAGACCTTTGTTTTTTTTCTCCAGGAGTGTGGTGGAAAAACCCTATGTCATCTTCAAGTTACTAAGAATATTACCAGTGGCATACAGGGAGTTTAGAGAATGAGTGGTCAGAAAATGTGTTTCCTCTGTAATTCACACCAATCCCCTGCTTGGCTCTTGCCCGGGCCTAAAGCCTCAGGGCCCAGACAGGGAACCCTTAGCTCCCTCCCATCAGCCCCTGCCCAAGCCTCTGGCTAGGGCTTTAGGCCTGGGTAGAGGACCACCAGCTCCCTCCCATCGCCAGCTCGGCCTCTACCCAGGCCTAAAGCCTCTGGCCTAGGCCTTAGACCTGGGCAGGGGACCCCCAACTCCTTCTGATCGCTGGCTCCTCCCCTGCTCCTTCTGATCACCAGCTTCGCCTCTCCCCATGCCTAATGCCTCTGGTGGCAGTGTTAGGCCTGAGCAGGGGCCCCCTCGGCTCTGATTGCAGGCTCAGGTCCTGCCCAGGAGCCCCCTGGCTCAGGCTCTTCCTAGGCTGTTCGAGGCCCACACACGGCCTTCCTTGGAGTGACCTGGGTGCCCGATGATGTTCCCGGGACCCAGGCCGCTGGGTGCCTACGTATACAAATTAACCGCCATCTTTATTGGGTTAATTTGCATACTCTCCTGATTGGCCGTTGAGCAGAGCAGAGGGATGGTTAATTTACATGTTTGTCTATTATCAAGTAAGATTATTATTAATTTTTCTTATTGCTATAATACTGTACTCATGATTTTGTTTTAAATTCACAACACTACAGAAATAGATGTTCGTGACATTTACATATATTTAAAGCCCTATTCTAAATGACCCACCATGCCCCAAATTTCGTTATTCCTATTGATTTATGAGGTATCCTTTCCTCCTTGTAGGATGAGCAAGTCCCCTTTTATCTCCATGTTTGCTTCTTCCTAGAATCCTTGATTCTTTATCTTCACTCTTTTCCCCAACACATATACAGAGCACTTGCCGTTACCACACAGTGAATAAAGCACAGGAAATTAATAATAAACTGTGTGATGCAGCCGTCAAGCTGCTCAACAGCTAGTTTGAAGGCAGTGTATTATTGGACTGACCTCTGGAGGCATGCATGGGATGCAGTGGGTGGAAAGAGAAAGGTATATATCTAATTGTATAACCCAGTCAGAAGGCTGTTATACAAAGAGAAGAACATGGCAAAGAGGCAGAAAACCTCAAAGCACAGATACCAGGTAAAGAGTGATGAGAAAAATGTAAATCACAACTCAAAGAGGAAAACACAAATAACTCCAAGTGTTTCTAACAGAAAGAATTTAACATGGAGAATTAGATACTGGGGGATGGTAAACTTGGGAAGTGTGGACTTAGCAACAGCAGTATCCCTCAAGGCCTGGAGTGGGAGGGGCTTACGAAAGAGATGTTACTAACACGATTAAAAAGCCAGACTCTCCAGAGGGAGCTGAAATCATGGTAGAGGCTCTAGGAGGTGGGGCCCTTACAGCAGAATGAGATGAAAAATTATGAGGAGATAGCCTCTCTCTTCTCTTCCTCTGTCTTCAAATCTTGTTGGTTGTCACATTGAATGAATGCAATAGGAAACCAGCGGGCAAGTGATTCTAGGAACTGAATTTCCTGTGACAAAATATGAGAGAAAATATGCAAATGACAGGTTCAGAGGGTAGGTGAGGCAATGAAAAGAAGGTCAGAAGGAGAGTCTTGGGAGACATGACTGTTTTGCACTGTGCTTCCCTCTGCTGCCTTCTATGCCCTGACCGCATTTCCCAGCTGCTGAGGACCCAAGTGGCCAAGACAGCTATAAACTAAGATTGATAAAAAGTGGATTATAACATTCATATTAGATAGATAGTGATATATAATATATAAATGGGTGTTGCCATAGCAATAGATTTTTTTCTGTGCATTTTATTAAATGTATTGGGGTGACATTAGTTAATATGATCATGAAAGTTTCAGGTATGGGTTTCTATGTCATAAGATCTATATTTTGCATCATGTGCCCACCAACCAAAGGCAAATCTTCTTCCATTACCATATATTAGGACCCCCTTCACCTCTCATCCCCTTCGCTCTTGGCAACCACCATGCTGCTGCTTGTGTCCACAAATGTCAGTTTTATATTGATATATGAGTAAAACCATATGGTTCTCAGCTTTCACTTAGTGTAATATTCTCAAGGTCCATCTATGTAACAACATGGCAGTATTTCATCCTTTCTTATGGCTTAGTAGTATTCCACTGTGTATATGGGCTATGTCTTCTTCATCCAGTCCTCTATTGCAGGACACTTGGCTGTTCCCATATCTTGCCACCGTGAATAATGTTGCAATGAACATAGGGGTGCATACATCTTGGAAAGTACATTTTTTCAAGATTTTCAGGTATATACCAGGAGAGGGGATGCTGGGTCATATGGTAGTTCTATCTGAGGAATTATCAGACTGTTTTCCATTGTGGCTGTACCAGTCTACATTCCCACCATCAGTGAATAAGGATTCTCTTTTCTCCACAATCTCTCCAACACTTGCCATTACTTGTCTTGTTGATAAAAGCCACTCTAACATGTGAGGTGGTATCTCATTGTAGTTTTTTTTTAAATAAGCTTTTTTTTATTGATTTCAGAGAGAGGAAGGGAGAGGGAGAGACAAAAATATCAATGATGAGAGAGAATCATTGGTCGGCTGTCTGGGGATTGAGCCAGCAACTGGGGCATGTGCCTTGACCAGGAATTGAACTATGACCTCCTGGTTCATGTTTCAATGCTCAACCACTGAGAACACGTGCCGGCCTCATTGTAGTTTTGATTTGCATTTCCCTAATTGTTAGTGAGGTTGAACATCTTTTCATATACCCATTGGCTGTTCACATGTCTTCTTGAGAAAGGTGTCTGTTCAGATCCTCTGCCCATTTTTTGATTGCGTTATTTGTTTGGTGTTGAATTTTATGAGTTCTTTATATGCTTTTGAAATGATCATCTCACATCTGGTTGGCTTCCTCTTTGTTTTCTTGTCAGATTCTTTTGCTGTGCAGATGCTTTTTAGTTTGAAATAGGCCCATTCTTTTATTTTTGTCTTTACTTCCCTTGCCTTTGGTGTCAAGTTCATAAAATGTTATCTAGGATCAAGGTCCATACCATTTTTAGTTAATTTTTGTACATGGGGACAAACTGTCATCCAGTTTCTTTCTTTTGCATGTGGCTTTCCAGTTTTCCCAGAGCCATTTATTGAAAACACTATTTTTACTCCACGTGTGTGTTCCTGGCTCCTTTGTCAAAAAGCATCTGCCCATATACTAGTGGTTTTATAGCAGGACTCCCTACTCCATTCCATTATCTGTATGTCTGTTTCTCTGCCAATACAATGCTGTTTTGATTATCATAACTCTGTAGTGTAATTTGAAGTTAGATAGTGTGATTCCTCAAGTTTCATTCTTTTTTCTCAGGACTGATTTGGCTATTCTGGGTCCTTCGTGGTTCCATACAAATCTGATGATTTATCCTATTTCTTTTTTAAAAATGACATTGGGATTTTGATGGGGATTGCATTAAATCTGTATATTGCTTTGGGTAATATGGCCATTTCAACTGTTGATTTTTCTAACCCATGAACATGGGATATTTTTCCATTTTGTTGTGTCTTTTTCAATCACTTTTAATAATTTTTGTAATTTTCAGTATATAGGTCTTTCACTTCTTTGCTAAATTTACCCCTAGGTATTTTATTCTTTTAATTGCAATTACAAAAGAAATTATTGTTTTCATTTATTTTTTGACAGTTTGTTGTTAGTACACAGGAAGGCAATGGATTATTGCACATTGTTTTGTATCTTGCAACTTGACTGTATTTGTTTATTGTTTCTAATAATTTTTCTGATGGTCATCTGCAAAAAGTGACTGTTTGGCTTTTTCCCTCTCTATTTGGATGCTTGTTGTTTATTATTCTTGCCTTATTGCTCTGGCTAGGACTTCCAGCACCATGGTGATGGTGGACATCCTTGTATTGTTCCTTATCTTAGAGGAAAAGCTTTCAGTTTTTCACCATTGAATATGATATTAGCTAAGGGTTTATTATAGATGCTTTTATTATGTTGGGTTTCTTTCCTTCTATTCCTATTTTATTGACTGTATTATTAATAAATGGATATTGAATCTTATCAAATGCTTTTTCTATATTTATTGATAAGATCATATGATTTTTATCCTTTCTTTTTTTAATGTGTTCTATTACATTGATCAATTTCATATATTGAATCTCCTTGCAACCCTGGGATTTACCCCACTTGATTGTGATGTATTATTTTTCAATGTATTGTTGTATTTGATTTGCTAATATTTTGTTTAGGATTTTTGCATCTGTATGATCCTTTGCATATCTGTGATGTCTGTGGTTTCTTCTCCTCTCTTATTTCTGACTAGGGGCCTGGTGCACAAAAATTTGTGCACTCGGGAGGTCCCTCAGCCCAGCTTGTGCCCTCTCGCAATATGGGACCCCTCTGGGGATGTCCACCTGCTGGCCTGCCTGGTCAGCCTTGGTGAGGGGCTGATGGCTGTTTGCAGACTGGCCAAGCCCTCCAGTGTGGACGCTTACCCCATTGGGGTGTAGCCAGCCTGGGTGACAGGCTGAGGGCCATTTTAAGGCTGCCCACAATCCCTTCAGGTTTTGGATCCCTACTGGGGTGCCTGGCCAGCCTGGGTGGGGAGCTGAGGGGTGTTTTCAGACTGCCCACAGCCTCTTCAGGTTTTGGTTCCCTACTGGGGTGCCTGGGCAGCCTGGGTGATGGGCTGATGGCTGTTTGCATGCTGGCCAAGCCCCCCAGTGGAGATCCTCACCCCATTGGGGTGTGGCCAGCATGGGTGATGGGCTGAGGGCTGTTTTCAGGCTTTCAGTCTGCCCATAACTCCCATTGACCCAATGTCCCAGCAAGGCTGGCTGGAAGCAGGTTCTGGGGTTTATTTATCTTCTATAATTGATACTGTTCCTTTAAGCTGAGGCCTCGGCAGGTAACAAAGCCTCCTGTTGGCTTCAGCTTCGTGGCTTCTATAATTGAAATAATGTTGCCTTAGTAGACTCTACACAGGCAGTTTCCTCCATCACTGGTGCAATGGAAGTCTGCTGTTTGCTACAGTTCTGAGGCTTCTATAATTGCAACTATGTTGCCTGGAGCACAGAGAGGTCCAGCCAGTCGGCCGGCAGACAGTTTACTCCTCCTGCAACGGAAGCCTCTGTTTACTCTAGCTCTGTGACTGCTGGCCTCCATCTTGGCTGGATTAATTTGTATACAGCTGCTCTGATTGGCTGGTGAGCATGGCTTAGGCATCCTGTAGAAACAGTGAGTTTCAATATTACTCTTTTATTAGATTAGATTTTGTTTTTATGGGTCTTTTTCCTTTTTCCCTTAGTGAGTCTAGGCAGAGGTTTGTCAATTTTATTAATCTTTTCAAAGAACCAAGTCTTTGTTTTATTATTTTTTTTATATTCTTTATGTTCTCTATTTCATTCTATTCTGCTCTAATTTTAATTATTTTCTTTCTTTTGCTGACATTGGGTTGCTTTTGTTCTTCTTTTTCTAGTTCTTTAAGATGTGATGTTAGGTTGTTTACTTGGGATTTCTCCTGTTTCTTGCGATAGGCCTGTAATGATATAAACTGTCTTATTACTGCTTTTGTTGCATCCCAGAAGTTTTGATATGCTCTATTGTCATTCTCATTTGTCTTCATATATCTTTGATCACATCTTTTATTTCTTCTTTGAACCAGTCACTTTTTAGTAGTATATTGCTTAATCTCCATACTCATAGAAGTGAGTTTCTCTACTTCTTTTTGTGTGTGTTTGAGTTCTAATTTCAATGCAATGTGAGAAGAGAATATAATTTCAATCTTAAATTTGTTGATGCTAGGTTTGTGACCCAAAATATGATCTAGCCTTAAGAATGTTCTGCATGCCCTGGAGAAAAATGTATAATCTCATGTTCTGGGATGAAAGGCTCTATAAATGTCAATTATATCCACTTGGTCTAGTGTGTCATTTAAAGCTGATATTTATTTATTGATTTTCTGTTTAGTGCAGCGGTTCTCAGCCTGTGGGTCATGACCTCTTTGGGGGTCAAACAACCCTTTCACAGAGGTCGCCTAAATACATCCTGCATATCAGATATTTACATTACAATTCATAACAGTAGCAAAATTATAGTTATGAAGTATCAACGAAAATAATTTTATGGTTGGGGGTCACAGCATGAGGAACTGTATCAAAGGGTCACAGCATTAGGAAGGTTGAGAACCACTGGTTTAGTGGATCTGTCTAGAGCTGTCAATGGGGTATTAAAGTCCTCAACTATGATTGTGTTTTTATCTCTTTTTCCCTTTAGTTCTGTGAATAGTTGCTTTATATATTTTGGTGATCCCTGGTCAGGTACATATATTTTAAGAAGTGCTATGCTTTCTTGATGTAATGTTTCCTTCATTATTATAAAGTGTTCATCTTTGTCTCTTATTATCTTTGTATCTTGAAATCTATTTTGTCAGATATAAGTATGGCTATACTTGCTTTTCTGTGGATATTGTTTGGTTGGAGAATCCATCCTTTACTTTGAATCCACCATTATATTTGCAGCTTGCCTATGTCTCTTGCAGGCAGCATATAGTTGTTTTTGTTTTTTGATCCATTCTACTATTCTGTGCCTCTTTATTGGTAAATTCAAACCATTTACATTTAGGGTAATTATTGATGTACTAGGGCCCAGTGCACAAAAATTTGTGCACTCAGGGGGGTCTCTCAGCCCAGCCTGTGCCTTCTCGCAGCCTGGGAACCCTCAGGGGATGTCCACCTGCTGGCTTAGGCCCGCTCCCCAGGGGAATGGGCCTAAGCTGGCAGTCAGACATCCCTCTGGCAGCCCGGGAGCCCTCAGGGGATGCCCAATTGCCAGCGGGGAGCAGGCCTAAGCTGCAGTCAAACTCCTTAGCGCTGCTGAGGAGGCAGGAGAGGCACTCACCACCACCACTATGCTGGCAGCCCTCATCCTGGCTTGTGGCTGAGCAGAGTTCCCCCTGTGGGAGTGCACTGATCACCATGGGCAGCTCCTGCATTGAGCATCTGTCCCCTGGTGGTCAGTGTGTGTCACAGTGACCAGTCATTCCCAGTGGTTCTGCTGTTAGAGTCAATTTGCATATTACCCTTTTATTATATAGGATAGAGGCCTGGTGCATGGTTAAGGGCTGGCTGGTTTACCCCGAAGAGTGCCCCGGATCAGGCAGGGGTTCACGCTGGGGTGCCTGACAGCCTGGGTGAGGGGCTGAGGGCCGTTTGCAGGCTGGCCACATCCCCATCAGGGAGGGGGTCCCTGCTGGGGTGCCTGGCCAGCCTGGGTGAGTGGCTGATGGTTGTTTGCAGGCTGGCCACAGCCCCTTCAAGATGGATGTCCCTCCCTGGGGTGCCTGGCCAGCCTGGGTGAGAAGCTGATGGCTGTTTGTAGGCTGGCCAAGGCCACCAGCCACCCAAGCTCACAGTGAGGCTGGCTGAAAAGCAGGTATCTGATTTGAAACTTTGTTGCTTTAATCAGAGCCCAGGTTGGGTTGCCCCTGACAACCCAGGCTCCCATCACTTTCTTGAGCCCAAGCTGGCTGGAAGCAAGTATCTGGGGTTTATTTATCTTCTGTAATTGAAGTTTTTTTGCCTTGAGTGGAGGCCACAGCTGGCCAAGGCAGGCAGGAACCTAAGCTTTCTCCATCACCAGGGCAAGCCTCCTGCTTGTTCCAGTTCTGTGGCTGCTGGCTGCCATTTTGGCTGTGTTAATTTGCATATATTCACTCTGATAGGCATGGCTTAGGTGTAGTGGAGTGACACCAATTTGCATATTACTCTTTTATTAGATTAGATAAGGATTTCCTATAGTCATTTTGTATTTTGTTTTCTGGTAGCTCTGTGCCTCCATTGGTTCTTTTCCTTTGTGTTTCTGCCTGTAGTTTTTGTTTGGTGTTATTCCATACTTCTTTCCTCTGTTTCCTCTCTTTTCAAGCTATGGGTTCTGGTTTGGGGACTTTTGTGTGTGGTTACCATTAGTTTTTAAAAAATGAAGTTGCATATATACAGTAATTTTTTTTTTCTTTTGAGTGCATCTGATCTTCATCCTCCATTGCCAGTTCAGACCTTGACCCATCCCATTTTATGTTTTTGTTGTCACAAATTGTCCCTATATATGCTGTAAGTTTTTTGCTGACCTTACTTATAGTGTTGTGACCTTATGTTCTTTTTTCTTCAGGCATAATAACTCCCTTGGGTATTTCCTGTAATGGAGGTTTTCTGATGATAAAATCCCTCAACATCTGTATCTCTAGAAACATTTTTATTTCTCCTTCATATTTAAAAGATAGTTTTGCTAGATATATTATTTGTGGCTGGTAATTGCTTTCTTTCAGATGTTCAAATTTCTTCTGGATTATAGAGTTTCTGCTGAGAAATCAGAGAATATTCTGATGAGTTTTCCTTTGTAGGTCACTTCCTTTTTTCTTGAAGCTTAGAGAATGTTTTCTTTGTCATTAATTTTTGACAGTGTTAATACAATATGCCTTAGACAACGTCTTTTTGGATTGAGATAACTACATGTTCTGTTTGCTTCTTGGATTCGAGAATCTAGTTATTTCCATAGGTTTGGGAAGTTCTCATACACTATCTGTTTGAATAGACTCTGTTCCCTTCTCCCTTTTTTTTTTTCCTCTTGAATGCCTATTATTCTAACATTGTTTTTTCTGATGGAGATAGATAATTTTCCCATAGTTCTTTCATTTTTCTTTATGTGTAGGTCTCTCCTTCCCTCTGTGTCATTTCTAGATTCCTATATTCTTTCTTCCATCTTGTTGCCTCTGTTTTCTATGATTAGTAGTTCCTTTCTAATCTTAACTGTATGCTTCATTTCCAGGATTCCTGATTGTTTTGTTTTGTTTAATTTCAATCTGTTTGGTAAAGTACTTGTTTTATTTTTTGAATTGTTTCCTGTGTGAATTCAATTGCCTGCCTGTTTTTTCTCTCATCTCCTTGAGCATTTTCAGAAATAAAATCTTGAAATCTCTGTCATTTATATCACATATTTCCATGTGTTCCAGCTTGCTTTCTGATGGTATTTCTATTTCTTTCTGATCAGCTTTTTTACTCTAGTTGTTCAAGATATTTGCTGTTCTCCTTTGTCTAGGCATTTATATCTGTATGTATTAATTGCATTCTATAGCAACTTTTTCTGGAGAGGTCTTTCTATTATTTTCCAGTAGATGCACTGAATCAGAAGACCTCTGTAACTCCATGATCTCCAAGACTTGACCAACACAGCTTTTGTAATAAAGTACAAATGTGCTGCTTGTGGATGGGGTTTGTTTTTCCCTCATAATAATGACAAATCTGACCACTATGGGGTCTGCCTGAAGCACATCACCTGAGGATCAGTCACAGAAGGATATGGCGGTTCTACTGAAATAGCTCTTGGTTTACAGATAATGTGCTCCTTAACTCGACATCAAGGGCAACAGGAGATAAATCTTGGGAATCCAAATGGTGGCAGGGATCTGTGGTTCCATTTCTTTGTCTGAAACACCACTGCCTGACAGTGCACAGCCATGCAACAGAACCCTGTGCTCTGTCAGACAACTGCTGGCACAGTCACTGCTCACTCCTCCCACCTTGCTGGACTCTGGACTGGCCCTGCATCTCTCTGTTCCTCCTGGCTGATTGATGCAAATTTCCACTGGCTTCCAACCCTCTTCTGGCCAAGATGCTAGCTCCTGGCTTCAGAGCTGCATCTTCTACTATCCTTCTGAGCTTTCCTCCCTTCTTGTCTCCCTATTTATCCCTGGTTGCCCATCTTTAGGTGTTTCAGTGCACTGGCCTCTCAGGTGTACTTCAGTATTGAGTAGGAAATTCTTTGTTGAATTATAGTTGGCTAACTTGTTGAAATTTCAGGGGGAGAGGCCAAGGGAATATTTCATGCTGCCACTCCTCTGATACCACTCCCATAGAGTTTCAATTAGAACTTCAATAATATATGAAGAGATTGAGTAAAAGTATTTGAAAGAATATATATAACTATGAAGTCTAGAGAATAGATAAGAATATTTTGAATATTTTTTAAATTTCTGTTACAGGAAATGAATAGTATAGATATACTGTAATTACACAGCTGTGGTTTGGACTAGGAATACATAAATAGATCAGTGGAATATAAAAAAAGAATAAGGTAACAGACCACAATGTATATGAGAATGTGATAGATGCCAGTGATGGCATTTTAATTCAGTGGTAAAGGATGAATTGTTTAGTAAATGGTCTAGGTACAGCTGGATATCCATCTGGAAGAATATAAAACTGGACTCCCATTTTATATCATGTTAAAAATAAATTGCAAATGAACTACAGACATAAATGTATAAAAGGAAAAAATATCTGGGAGAGTCTATGGACATTTTCAGGGCAAAAAATAATATTACCCATGATGCAATGTTCAATAAAACAAGTCAAAACACAAATACGTGTGAAACAGAAATACTTGGGAAATTACTTGTAAGAAGAACACATAGGGATGCCCCTATTAAGAATATACAAAAGTCTTTTACAAATTCACAAGTAGAGAAAAAATAATGCAAGTGAAGAAAACATGGCAACAGGTTAGAAGAGGCAATTTATACGAAAGCAAATCCCAATGACTAGCAGATATGCAAAAAGATGCTCAGACAGTACGAGTGAAATCCAAATAAATAATAATGAATACTTCTTTACATTTTAAAAGTTTTTTAAATGTCTTTTTTTATTGATTTCAGAGAGGAAGGGAGAGGGAGAGAGAGATAGAGACATTAATGATGAGCGAGAAAATCATTGCTTGGCTGCCTCCTGTATGCTCTCTGCTAGGTATCAAGCCCAAAACCTGGGCATGTATCCTTGACCAGAATCAAACCTGAGACCATTCAGTCCACAGGCTGAGGCTCTATTCACTGAGTCAAACTGGCTAGGGCTAAAAAAGTTTTATACGTGTCCTCTTCCCCCCTTTACTCCCCCCAACATAAAAAAGTTTTTTTTAATATACATACACACACACACATATTTCAGAGAGAGCAAGGGAGAGGAGAAGGTCATAGATAGAAACATTCACGAGAGAAAAACATGGATCAGCCGCCTCCTGCACTCCCCCTACTGGGGGCCTAGCACGCAACCCAGACGTGTGCCCTGACTGAGATGACATGCAACCAACTGAGGTCAGGTGACAGTTCTTTACATTTAGCAAACCAGCAATCATTCTTTTTTATTTAAAAGTACTAGGGGCCCGGTGCACAAAAATTTGTGCACTCGGGATGGACGGAGTCCCTCAGCCCGGCCTGTGCCCTCTCACAGTCTGGGACCCCTCAGTGGATGTCCTATGATGGCCCCAGTCTGTCAGGCGCCTTCTGTGTGTGTGTGTGTGTGTGTGTGTGTGTATGTGGCCACTGGGGACCTACCCCCAGCCACATCTGAGGCTCGGAGCAGTCCTCCTGTGTGTGTCTACCTGCTGGGGACCTGCCCCCAGGCACACCATCAAGGCTTGGAGCAGGCACCCCCTCTATGTTGATCTCTCAGACTCTTGCCCTCCCCTGCATGTTGTTCTCTTTTTTGAGCTGTGACCAGGGCTGGGTGCTGC
>PVJC01024903.1:0-25155 GCA_004026665.1 Murina feae | reverse complement strand
TTTTTTTTCTTTCTTTTTTCTTTTTTCTTTTTCAGTGTTTTTTTGTTTGCATGTAATGATTATGAGCTATCCAGAGAAGGGAAGAGAACCAGTCTTAAATACAGTCACTGGGATAGGATTGGAGATTAAGAATACTGACATGCCAACAGGTATTTATTCAAACTATTTCAAAATATCAGGCCATAGTTCATGAAAGCAGTTGTCAATACGGGGCCCGAGGCAGCAATGTATATTGAGTCAAGTAGGCACAAAGTCAAGTCACTCACAGGGAGATAGTACTCTGGGATTCAGATGAGCAAGTAAATTGAAAGTGGTTACTGGAAGGTCTGGCCAAACATTGTCAGTATCTATAACCACCATTTGTGTGAAGGGTAGGGCTCTAAACCTAGAGGCGATCTACTGTGTTAGACAGGCCACTGGAAGATAAGTTTTGGAATAGGGACAAAGACCCAGGTCTAATTATCAGAACAGGGAGACATGGAGAGAGCTAAAGCTTAGAATATTATCAAAGTAAAAACAGTGGCAAGGATGACTTGACCATAGATCACAGGCTGCGGGGTTGAAATTGTTTAAAACTCTTTCTCAGGTGAGAAGAGGTTGAGGAATTTGCCGAAGGTCATGATGGAAAGCTGTACAACCAGAATTTTATCACAGGCTATCTGACTCCCCACATATTTCTGCTGCTTTGCTCCATTCGGCTTAAAATAAAACAAAGATTATACGAGTATAGCTGAGAATAAATCTTTACACCAGTTATCTATTGTCCTAATGGAGAAGAGAGGAAAAAAGCCCCAGTGAATATGCCTCTTTTCTTAGAATATTAAGCCTCAGAAGAATAAAAGAAGTCAGAAAACCAGAAAGAAACCATTATCGTCTTTCTCAAACTTGAAAAACGTATCTTGGTTAAGTGCTGCAGTTGCTAAAGAAGTGCATGGATTTGCAAAACCCAGCTTTTCTCTAACACAGCTTTTCTCTACACTGTGTTTTAGGTGGTAGATTTGCTGCTTCACTGCCACCCAACCTTGTGTGCAAAAAAGAATTCAAGTGTCCTAGTTGCCCTCATTTCCTTTAGGTTTGCCTTATTAGAGAAGCTAATGAGGAGGAAATGAAGAAGCCAAAAGGTAAACAGGAAGAAACTAAAGAAGAGGTGATCATTTGAAAAAACGTGTTAAAGAACTGTGTAATGATTGTAGAGACTTGAAGCTGTGGTGTGGTTTGAATTTGGGTTAACAATATGAAGGCATATTGGAACATTTCCATATTATCCTGGGAAATAGAGAAATAACTGGATTTGTCTCTCTAATTCCAAGCGAAATTACAACTGTACAATCCTAGAGTCACATAATTGGCAAATTTTTAAGGGACATGAGTGTTACATATTTTTTATATGAAAAAAATATTGTCTATAGGGAACAGCTGGCTGTATGTATGCCTTAAGAATGAACTCTCCTAAAAAAATGGACTCTTAAATTCCTATAACCTTTCAAAAAAGAGCCAGTGTATCCCTATGAAATGGCACAATTCAATGAGATTAATTAAACACTAGTTTCAAACTTGGGACACTAAAAATAAATTCTCTCTTATAAGTGTTTGTGAATGTTATAATATTTTTACCCATTTAAAAAAAATCTAAATTTACATGTTAAAAATTTGGTGATAAGCTAAAAACACATGTCAAAGGGACAAAATGTTCTTTATATGAAAAAATAGAAATTAAGAATTAATGATCTAGCAAAGTTCTTACTTTAAATTCTTCCTAGATAATTATTATTTTATTACTTGCATTACCAACAATAAAGTTTCTATTTGAATTCAGATTTTTTAAACTGTACGTTCTCTGTTTTTGCCTTCCTGAGAGTCATACCTAAAGAAGGCTAAGCAAACCCTCCCCTTTAATCTGCATTTCCTCTTTCCAAATGAATATTTCCTCTTGATTTGCTCCACCTTAAGCTCTGAAAATGTCACTTCTGGGATTGTGAACAATGGTGGTGATTTGCAAAAACAGGTTTTTTTAAAAAATCAAACAGGTAGAGGAAGCTGGCAGTGGGTATCTGCTAGGCAGTGGGCCATCAAGCATAGAAAAACAGGAGTCTAGAAGTACACAAGAACCAAAGGACAGGAAAGATCGGTGATTCAGAAGCCAAAGGCAGGCAGAATTTAGAGTGTGCCAGAAACTAGGCAAGCAAACAGCCACCAAGTTGACCAGAAATTCCAAAGAAATGCTTTAAGAGACCAGGAATGCAAAACGCCAGGCAGGTGGTTAGGTGCCCAGTGAGCAAAAGAGGGTCAGGAGGTGAGAGCATGACCTCTGCAAGAGGTCTGGATAGCAGAAGTCCAGCACCCAGGCAGAGAAGTCTGCAAAGAAACCTTGATTTGCAGGCCAACTGGCATCCAGTTTGGGACTGTCAGGAGAGTTAGAAAAAAGGAAACCGTAGTTGCCCAGTGAATATGGAGCTGGGCCAACCAGAGCAGGTCCTCCCTTTCCGTCTGTTAACAAAAAGTTTGACTCCATGACTAGATTGCCTGCTAATTCTTCACTTTGGAGCACTTTTATCCAAATGAAAGTTCACAGCACTCTGTTGCTCTCTCCCTAGGTGTGTGGAGTTCTTAATAGGTTCCCGCCAATGCTACACTGATTCAACTTGGCAAGAGGCTTACAGCGACTCAGGGCAAGTTGAGAACTGAAAATGCATCCTGCCCATTGACTCAGCAGGATTGGAGAGCTTGCTTCTTACGAATCCCAGAGCAAATCAGAACTTGCTTTCTCTAGGACGTCTTATTACATCCCAGTGTGGGTTTGATTTTGTTCCAAAGGTGGTTTACTTATTAAAACAGAACCCGTTGACAGCTGTTACCGTGTTATATTCTCCCTCTTTATAGAAAGCCAACAAAATTCTACAGATATGAAAGTCTGGTGACATTTCGCTTCTCTTTATAAAGTACAGGTCTCCCAGAACCCACCTCCTGTCAAGGCCTTCTGTGGAAACAGAACATTATATCTCTTTAGTAGGCAGACGGATATGTCTGTTTCACTTCCTTCTTTCAAGCTGGGGGCCATCTCATGTAGTTACTTTTTTTTATTTTATTGATTTTTTACAGAGAGGAAGGGAGAGGGATAGAGGGTTAGAAACATCGATGAGAGAGAATCATCGATCAGCTGCCTCCTGCACACTCTCCACTGGGGATGTGCCCACAACCAAGGTACATGCCCTTGACCTGAATCGAACCCGGGACCTTTCAGTTCCCAGGCCGACGCTCTAGCCACTGAGCCAAACCGGTTAGGGCTCATGTAGTTACTTTGATAAATAAATGACTTTCTGCTCATGCCTTACCTGACTGGGTTGATAGCACGTGAAAAGAAACAATCTTTTCTACCAAAGAAGGCAGTTGCCATTTTGAAACGCCAAAAGTCAACCCCTCCCTTTTCCTTTAAATTAGCCAATCTTGAAAGAGTGTGAGCCTAAGCTCTGACCAATCAAGAATGAGGGACAGATGACATGCATCAAGCATAAAAGCCCCAGTGGACCGCTCACTCAGCGTGCGTGCTGCCAGACCCTGTGCGTGTACACCTTCCTGCAGGAGTAAAGATATTTGCCTTGCTGTCTAGCTCCTGAGTATCCTTTGTGTTCTACCATGAACCCTGATTTGGTGGGAGGTGGTGGGGGAGAAGGGGAGGACACTCACCTTATTTCTAACATAACAAAAGATGAGGGCATTGTCTTAGAAGATAAGATTTCTTTTACATTGGGTTCCTGGAATGAGAACTGGTAGAGCCAAGTTTTCCATGCCCTACTTCTCTTCACTGTCACTACAAGGTCTGACAGGCAATTCTGGGCCACATTCAGTTTTGTTGAGACCCCTATGGTGAGGTTATTTGGCTTTGGATCAGACCACCTGAGTTTGAATCCCAGCTCTGTAATTTTTCAGCTCTATGGCTTTGAGTAAGTTAACTAATTTCTCTGGCCCCCAGTTTCCTCATCTCTGAAAAATAAAAAATAAAAATAAAAATGATCCTTAAGTCACAGGTTTATTATGTGGATTAAATATATCTGAAAGTGATTTGCATATTGTAAGTTTTCTGTGGACATTAATAAAACCTTTAAGTAAAAGTCCAGTACCTGAAGGGGATGAGGCAGACATCAGTTCCTCTAGGTTACCCATCACAAGAATATTTATATTTGAGACTTTTATTCATGGTGCAAAATTTGATTTTCAAAAAAAGAAACCCAAAATTCCCCAAGAGCCCTTTTCTATAGATGGCTTTTTCTTGAGTAAATAGAAATTTTCAGTGTGCTGGTTCCTAGAGTTTAGCTTAAATCCCCTTGTAACTTTAATGGTAATTCAGTAGATACTTTGGCATCACCATGCACTTAAAGATCAGAGTGTTACGCCCAAGAAAACATGCTTGTCAAGGTTGGATCATTTATCATAGCTCACATGGTTGGTTATTTAAAACAGTTCAGTGGTTTAGTGGCATTCCACGTGTCTATTGCTGCTGCCTCAGCTGGCACCACGGTCCCCCAAATGTCTGCATTGGCCAAGGCTTTTTCTTCTTTAGGTTCCTCCATGGTGCCGTGCTCCCTGCGACTACGTGGATTTTGTGGTAACTTTCTGTTAATCACTTCCCCAAATGCTTCTTGCCTCTCCCTATTTCTGTCTCTCCCCCCCACCTCCAACTTCTATTTATCCTGTAGGTGTCAATTCAAAGACATCTTCCCTGACCTTCAAGACAAGTTCTGATTCTACATCACATGCTCCCAGAACCTATTTATGACCTGTAATTATGTTCTTGGAACTATTTGATTAATATCTTTCTTCACTTCTATATTATAAAATCTATGAAGACCTAGGCCATGTCTAGTTTATCATTGTATCCACAGAACCTAACTGCATTCCTGGTGCATAGTAAGCTAGTAATAAATATTTAAATAAATGAATAAACTGGGCCTAGAGTTTAAGTCTTTTAAAAAAAAGTTTATTGAATTTATTGGGGTGATATTAGTTAACAAAATTATGTAGGTTTCAAGTGTACAATTCTATCATATATCATCTGTATATTGTATTGTATGTTCACCACCCGGAGTCAAATCTCCTTACATCACTATTATCCCCCTTTACCTCTTCAACCTTCCCCACCCCCTTTCCCTCTGGTAATTCCCATACTGTTGTCTATGTCTATAGGATTGGGTTTCTTTGAGGTTGTTTTTTTTTGCTTAATCCCATCACCTTTTTCATCTAGCCCTCCTACCCCCTCCCCTTGATAGCTGTCAGTCTGTTCTCTGTATCTATGAGTCTGTTTCTATTTTGTTTGTTTGTTTGTTTTGTTCATTAGAACCCACATATGAGTGAAATCATATGGTATTTGTCTTTCTCTGACAGGCTTATTTCACTTAACATACCATAGAGTCCAAGTTTCAGGACTTTTTCTCACTAACCAAAGATAGAATAGTTTAAACTAGACAATGTTGACTTCACAGAGGTCTGCAACTCTCATGGTCACTCCAGAATTGTGACAACAGGGTTCACTGCTGAGGGCACTGGTGTTGGTATGGTACATTCAGAAACCTTGCAGAACACTTTCGAATCATGGTTTGAATCATGTGAAGTTTAGCAAATGTTATGCTCCAAAGATAAAATGGATTGCTTAGTACCTTTTATTTTTTTTTTTTAAAAAAAGAGAGATTTGAGATCATTTATACAAATAAATAAAATATAACAATAAAATGTTATTTTTGGCAAAGGAAAAGTAGAAAAATATAATACCGAAGCATAAAAAAGTAATATAACTAGAGATCTGGTGCACAGATGCATGCACATTGAAAGGAAATTAGAAGAAATATTTTAGAGGCCAGGGAGAGACTGCAGGAGGTTGGCTCCAGGGCGTGTCCAACCCATCTCTCCCCGTCCCAATCAGCCAGACCGCAGCAGCAAGCTAACCTACCAGTAGGAGCATCTGCCCCCTGGTGGCCAGTGTGTATCATAGCAACTGGTTGAACAGTTGAACACATGTTCAGACACTTAGCATATTAGGCTTTTATTATATAGATGTAACTCTATATAATAAAAGCCTAATATGCAAATTGTCCCCTCAACCAGGAAGTTTGACCAGGAGCTAGCTGGCCAACCTCCTGCATCCCTGCCCCCTGGCCAGCCTGGCCCCATTAGGTAGACCGCTGGACGCCACTGGGACTATAACATAACATAACATAACATAACATAACATAACATAACATAACATGTAAGCATTGAAAGTTCATCCATGAACTTCTATATGGGCCCTGAGAAGCACAAAAATTTGGCTTAGCCCTACCCAGTTTGGCTTAGTGGATAGAGCATTGGCCTGTGGACTAAAGGGTCCTGGGTTTCTGTTCAAGGGCACATGCCCGAGTTGTGGTCTCAACCCCTGTAGGGGGTGTGCAGGAGGCAGCAGATTAATGATTCTCTCTCATCATTGATGTTTCTAATTTCTCCCTCTCCCTTCCTCTCTGAAATCAATAAAAATATATCAAAAAAATTTTTGGCTCAAAGTTTCAATTAGATAAAGAGGACCAGATCCTCAGGAAGAAACACAGCATTTCATATATTGTTGTGATATCTAGGTAATGTACTCAATAACAGTCCTACAGTATATACCATGGTGATTGTAATGTGGCTATTTCTCAAAGCACCTCTCAGTGTGGACCCAAGGTAAAATGTCAAAATGTAGGTGAGAAAAGGGCCAGGTTATGAGGGAGAGGGATGTTGAGACAATGTAGTCCAAAAAGCCTCTCCAAGGACAAGCTGTACCTCTAAAACCAACAAAATTGAACTAAAGAATGGGTCCATTCCCATCAGGTAGTTCTTCCTGAACATATTTTTGTTTTTTGTTTTATTTGCTTTCTATTTTTGTGCTTAAGGCTACATAGCATTTCACTGAGTAGCATGCATAATATCAACTAAAACTCTAAAGGAGATGTGTGGGGGTTTTGTTGTTATTGTTGTTGTTGTTGTTGTTGTTTTAATCCCTGAACATGGTTTTACAACTAAACTTTTGCTAGTAATTCAACACCAAATAATTTAAGGTTATACTTTTTGGAAGAATCTGAAGTGTAGAAGTTGTATGGTGTAATTAAGGGTACTTACACGATACCCTTTCTGAAAGGAAAGTACCTAATCAATATGCGTACCTAAATAGAGAGCCACCCAACTTCCACCTGGAGGTGGACTGGAAAACACAGGGTCAAGATGTTCTTCAGAACTGGGGGGAGGAGGGAGGTTTCTGTTTCAGTACACACACAATAGTCATGCAACATGAATTCTCAGCAGGAAAGAGAATTTTAATTACAAAAGAAATAAGCATGTAAAATATTCAAGCGGCACAGAAAGCCTTTCTACCCCATCTTCTTTATTCTTGCCACCACTGGTAACCACCAGAGATGGATGGTTTTTTGTGTCTCCTTCCAGACCTTTGTCTATGCACAACCTGAAGGAAATCCCCTGGAGAAAGAGGGTAGCGGGGATATGAGGTGGAGGCAGGGAGCCTGATGCCCCTAACACCATTATATAATTACTTTTCATGGAGAGCAGATGAGATGAACAAACTATAATTATAGTCCATTATTCTTTTGTTTTGTTTTGTTTTGTTAATCCTCCCTGGAGAATATTCTCCCATTGATTTTTAGAGAGAGTGGAGGGGGAGAGACAAAGAGAGAGAGAAGCATCAATGTGAGAGAGACACGTCGATTGGTTGCCTCCTGCACAGGGATCAAGCCTGCAACTGAGGCATGTGCCCTTGACTGGAATCAAACCCCAGACCCTTCAGTCTGTGGGCCGATGCTCTATCCACCGAGGCAAACTGGCTAGGCCAGTCTATTCATTTTTTTAAAAATATTTTTTTACTGATTTCAGAGCGGCAGAGAGAGAGAAAAAGGGAGAGAGAGAGAGAGAAAGAGAGAGAGAAACATCAATGATGAGAAAGAATCATTAATTGGCTGCCTTCTGCATGCCCCACACTGGAGATCAAGCCTGAAATCTGGGCATATGCACTGAATGGAAGTTGAACCATGACCTGCTGGCTCATAGGTCGATGCTCAGTCACTGAGACATGATGACTGGGCAGGTCTATTCTCCCTTCCTTCCTTCCTTCCTTCCTTCCTTCCTTCCTTCCTTCCTTCCTTCCTTCCTTCCTTTCTTTAGAATAAACAACTTTATTTTAAAAAATATAGAACGCTTCACAAATTTGCATGTCATCCTTGCACAGGGACCGTGCTAATCTTCTTTGTATCGTTCCAGTTTTAGTATATGTGCTGTCGAAGCGAGCATAGATCTATTATTCTTAAGCAAGGTACACCAAGATCTGTGTGGTCATTCCTGGAAGTCAGAACGCTTAACTGCAATAAAGGAGAATTTATGGAGCGTCCATAAATACTCTGCTTTAAGTGTCTGCGTAAAAAGCAATGCTTGCTTTTTGTGTTTCTACAAACGACTAGGGAGAAGAAACTTGTCTGTCCCTCTGTGTCTCAAGTAAAAGGCCAAGGTTGCCTATTATCATGGGGTCACAATATATGCCCCTATTCCCCGCTTTGGAACATATTCCCCACTTTGGAACCTTTGCTCACTTGGTTTGGCAAAGGTTCGACAGAGGGAGAGAACGTCCCTCCTGTTGTTGATGCTCATTGCTTAGTGAGCAGAACTCTTTCTGGGGCCCAATCCTTTTCAGATCATTGAGCAAGATCCCCATCTGGTAGACAGGCAGGGATAGTGTGATTGATATTGGAACAATGGCTACAAAACAGCATGAAAACACACACAAAAATACACACATGCACACACTGGGCTTCAATTAAACAAAACAAACTGCTTTTACAAGTCTATCTGGGTATCCTTTGATTTTTGTCTCACTGTGATGTTGTTAAAAAGTGAAAACAGGGTCCTAGTCAGAGAGCTAAGGAATCCCAAATTTTGACAGGTTCTATATATGTGTATTTTTTAAATAAATGAGATTGTATCTTATATACTGTTCTATAATTTGCTCTTTTCATTTAATCTATATCACTACATGCTACCACCTACATTCATCCTATCCTATATAATAAAAGAGAAACATGCAAATTAACCATCCCTCCACTATGCTCAAGCCACACCCATAAGCCAATCAGGAGTGAGCATGCAAATTAACCCGATTAAGATGGTGGCAGCCAGGGAGCTGCAGCGAGCAGGAGGCTTGGGTTGCCCTCGGTGATGCAGAAAGCCAAGCTTCCCACCTGTCCTGGCTGGCGCTCAAGGCTACAAAGTTTCAATTATAGAAGATAAATAAATCCCAGAAAAAAAATCCCTGGCTGGAAGCTTGGTTGCTGGGGGGTATATCCAGCCTGAAAACGGCCATCAGCCCCCTCACCAAGGCTGGCCAGGTACCCCAGCAGGATTCCCTTACACTGAAGGGCTATGGCCAGCCTGCAAACAGCCCTCAGCCCCTCACCCAGGCTGGCCATGCACCCCAGCAGGATTCCTACCCTGATCTGGGACACCCTTCAGGGCAAACCAACCAGCCCCCACCTATGCACCAGGCCTCTATTCTATATCCTATATAGCTCTATATAATAAAAGGGTAATATGCAAATTGACCCTAACAGAAGAACAACTGGGAATGATTGGTCAGTATATATATGACATATACTGACCACCAGGGGCCAGACACTCAATGTAGGAGCTGCCCCTGGTGGTCAGTCTGCTTCCACAGGGGGAGCTCTGCTCAGCCACAAGCCAGGCTGACGGCTGCCAGCACAGCGGTGGTGGCGGGAGCCTCTCCTGCCTCCTCAGCAGCACTAAGGATATCCAGCTGCAGCTTAGGCCTGCTCCCTGCTGGCAAGTGGTCATCCCCTGAGGGCTCCCGGGCTGCCAGAGGGATGTCTGATTGCCACCATAGGCCCGATCTCCCCGGGGAGCAGGCCTAAGCCAGCAGATGGACATCCCCCAAGGAGTCCCAGACTGCGACAGGGCACAGGCGGCTGAGGAACTCCCCCCTCCCCGAGAGCACAAATTTTTGTGCACCGGGCCTCTGGTGTATATAATAAAAGCCTAAGCGACTATTATGGTGAAACGACCAGTACAACTAGTCATTATGATGCACACTGACCACCACGAGGCAGACGCTCAATGCAGGAGCTTCCCTCTGGTGGTCAGTGTGCTTCCACAGAGGAAGCACCACTCAGCCAGAAGCCAGGCTCACAGCTGATGAGCACAGCAATGGTTGTGGGAGCCTCTTCTGCCTCCATGGCAGTGCTAAGGAAGGAGCAATGAGTCAAATGGTAAGGAGCAGCAAGCAGGCGGGTGGTACAGAGCAAGGAGTCCTGGACTATGAGAGGGATGTCCGCTGAGGGATCCCAGACTCTGAGAAGGCGCAGGCCAGGCTGAGGGATGTCCCCCACAGCCAGTGCATGAATTTCACGCACCAGGCCTCTAGCTATTTATAATAGTTTTATAAATATATTCACACACCATAGAGCCATAGTTATAAATGACCTCACTATAACATTGTTATAAAATGTGCCATCCTATGAATGTACCATAACTTATTGAAACTCTTATCTTAACTAATAAAAGTGTAATATTGAAATTAACCATTTCTCCAGGATGTGGTAAGCCACGCCCACCAGCCAATCAGAGCGGCTGTATGCAAATTAGCCCAGCCAAGATGGCGGAGGTCTCAGCCCCGGGAGAAGCAATGTGCAGCACTGGGGTCCCGCAAGGCAGATGGAAGACCTCTGCCTTGGGGGAGCCAGGAGGGGAGGAACAACCTGGCCAGAGGCGCAACCTGGGGTGGGGAGGAGCCAGCCAGCCTGTGGCCACTGGCGGGAGGAGCAGGTCTGGCCATCAATGGCAGCAGGGCAGCCAGGGCCTGGGGGAGCGAGCCAGCCCAGGCCCCCAGGCTGCCCTGCAGCCTGGAAGTAGATCCGTGATCGCAGGAGGCCCGGGCACTCATAGAGGCACCTCCGTGAGTGCCCGTGCCTTCTTGCAGTCTGGGACCCCTTGGGGAATGTCCACCTGCTGGCATGCCTGGCCAGCCTGGGTGAGGGGCTGAGGGCTGTTTTCAGGCTTTCCACAGCCCCTTCAGGGTTTGGGTCCCTACTGGGGTGCCTGGCAAGCCTGGGTGAGGGGCTGAGGGCTATTTGCAGGCTGGCCACAGCTCCCATTGACCCAAGGTCCCAGCAAGGCTGGCTGGAAGCAGGTTTCTGGGGTTTATTTATCTTGTATAATTGAAACTTTGTTTCATTGAGTGGAGGCCACAGCCGGCCTAGGCAGGCAGTTTCCTCTATCTCCTGTTTGCTCTAGCTCCGTGGCTGCCGGCCACCATCTTGGCTGGGTTAATTTGCATATTCTCATTCTTATTGGTTGGTGAGCATGGCTTGGCTGGTGGGTGTGGCTTAGGTGTAACAGAGCAAGTGTTAATTTATATATTACTCTTTTATTAGATTAGATGTTTCATTTTGATGCCAAGTTTTAATTATCCAAATAATGCTTTAATAAATATCTTTATGCATAGTTTTTTGGAGTGCAGTTTCCAAAAATTAAATTTCTGGTCAAAGAATACAAGCATTTTACATTGTGGTTGGTATTGGAAAAATTTTTCCACAAATATGGTACCAATTTACATTCTCATAAAGTATATTAAATGTCTATTTCCTCACTAAGATTGGATATCCAATTTTTGAAACTTTGTCAATCTTCTAGGCAAATAAAAATGTATCCTTCTTTGTTTTAACAATTATTTTCCTAATTGAAAATGAGATTGTGCATCTTTTTAACATGTTTACTAGACACTTACATATATATTTTAAAATCCTAATCCAAGGATATGTTTTACTGATTTTAGAGGTTGGGAAGGAGAGAGAGAGAGAGAGAGAGAGAGAGAAATGAGAGAAACTTCCATTGGTTGCCTTCCATATGTGACAAGACTGGGGATTGAACAGAAACTTGAGCACATGCCCTGATGGGGAATCAAATTGACAACCTTTCAGGGAACAGAATGACATTCCAACCAGCTGGACCACACCAGCCAGGGAGCATATATATTTCTTACTAGTGGCCTGGTGCACAAAGTTCGTGCATGGGGGGGGGTCCCTCAGCCCAGCCTGCACCCTCACCAATTGGAAACCCCTTGGGGGATGTCCAATGGCAGTTTAGGCCCGATCTCTGCCGGCCTGATCTTGTCCCCAACTGCTCTTCCCTGCTGGCCTCATTGTCCCTAACTGCCTCTGCCTGCCTGATTGCCCCCAACTGCCCTCTCTGCCTCAGCCCCCACTACCATGGTTTTGTCCGGAAGAAAGTCAGACATCCTGAAGATGGCTAGTCAACCCAGTAAAATTAGCGTATTACCCTTTTATTAGTATAGATAGATTATATAGGATAGGATTGCTTAAATGTGGTTGGGGAGAGCCTTTTTCAGCAGGAGGAGATGCTCTTGGCAGACAAAAATATATAATTCCTGTATCTGGACTGATAGCCAGCCATATGCACTATACTGCCAAACTGGTAATTAAAAACTGAACCACTTTCTTACACCTTACACCAAACAGCTGTTGCCCTTAAAACCCCTTCTCAGCCCCCATCTTTGTAGTTCACCCAGATTAGGTTCTGATTGGTCGGTTTATATGCCAGTCAGCATCAAAAGTTCTGCCTCCTAGGAAGCCATTGGCTCCTCACAGTTCACCCAGATTTGGTTCTGATTTGTCAGTTTCTATGCCAGTCAGTGGCTTTGGGCCTATCTCTGGGCCTGATCAGAGAGGCAGGGCTGATCACCAGCCCCCGCAGAGGCCTGGAGAGAAACAGAGGCACAGCTGCTGGCAAAGCCCAGAGAGAAAGAGAGAGGCAACAGCTGATCAATAGCTGCCATGGAGGCTGCAGATCAAACCCTGACTCTCTCTTCGGGCCTCTCTCCAGGCCTGATCCACAGCCCCCTTGGCAGTCAGTGCTGAGTCGCCATGGCAGGACTATAGGACTGACTTGCGGTTGGTCGAGCCTTCGGTCATTACAGACCCAGGGTTTTTATATATTAGGTTGTTATTCTTTGAGAGAAACTGATCCCTTAGGAGGCCTGTTCAAGGGCCAAAACTGGTCCTTAGTGTTTTATTTGGTTAGCAATTGAGCTGTAGAAAGTATATTGTCTCAGATAACAAAAATGAGGGGTGAGTAATGGAGACAAGCAGGCCTCAAGTGTAAATGGAGCTGGGATTTGAACCTTCAGAACCCTTCTTCAGTCTTCACTGCCCTTGGCACATCGGCTTTCCTGAGGATGGTCTCCTGACTTCCAGGGGCTCCCAAGTTCCCACCTCCCATATTAGTCACATTCATTGGTCCAGTTTTGATCATGCACCCATCTCTGGCCTGGTATTAAGATTGGCAGTCCTCAATAGAGCCACATGCTTTGAAAGAGGAGAAGAGAGGGGAGGGGAGGGGAGAAAGAGGGGAGGGGAGAAGGAGGGGAGGGGAAGGGAGGGAGGGGAGAGGAGAGGAGAGGACAGAAGGAGTCTCCAAAAAAGAAGTGGATATGGCAAGGACTAATTAGATGTCTCTTAATATCTTTATTCTCCTTTTTCCTCTTTTATCTGGGCACATGGCAGCTCAAAATAAAGACAGCATTTCCAAGTTCTCCCTACCTACCTATAATTATGTGACTAAGTTCTAGCCAATGAGATATAAACAGAAGAGTGTATGCAACTTCTAGGAAGTGTCCTAAATAGGAGGGGCATGTCCCTTTCCTCCTTCCTGCTACCTGAAGTGGAAGTGTTTTTGGCTGGGCTCAAAATAGCCAGTATCACAAAATAAAAGCTATATCAACAAATTAAGAAGGAATCAGTGTCCCTGATGACCATGGAGTCATACCCTGAACTGCCTAGATTTGTAGAAGGGAAAAATAAAACTCTAGCTTGTTTTAGCTCCTAGCATTTTGAATTTGCTGTCACTTGCAGCCAAAATGGTTTAAATCTAGTTGATGCAGAAGGTGCTATTATACCAGAAGGAGGGTAAGTTGCTGGGGGGAAAAAAAAACACAAAAAAGCCTATGGCAAAGATTGTATTATTTTTATAATCTCCCATTACGTATCCACAAAGCTAACTTCCTCACTTCGTCCTTACTAAACTATTCCTTCTATAATTTTTAAACACCTTTATTGAGATATAATTGACATACAGTAATCTGCATATATTTGAAGTATACAATTTGGTAAGTTTTGATACATGTATACACCTAAGAAGCCATAACCATAATCAGCATAGAAAATGTATTAACCACCCACACAAGTTTTCATGTACCCCTGTAACCCCCTGCCAGCCACTCCTTATCCAGGTAACCACACATCCATTTTCTTTCTTTTTTAAAAAAAAAAAATATTTTTTAATTGATTTTTTACAGAGAGGAAGGGAGAGGGATAGAGAGTTAGAAACATCAATGGCAGAGAAGCATCGGCTGCCTCCTGCACACCCCCTTATTGGGGATGTGCCTGAAACCAAGGTACATGCCCTTGACAGGAATCAGCCGTCTGTGCTTATTTGCCATCTGTGTATCTTCTTTGGTGAAGCTATTCAAATTTTTGCCCATTTTTATTGGATTGTTTGTCTTCTTTTAAAAGCTTTTATGCATTCTGAATAAAAGTCATTTATAAGATATATGCTTTGAAAATATTTAGTCCTAAAGAGTGGCTTGCCTATTCATTCTCTTAACAGTATCTTTCAAAATGCAGAAGTTTTTTATTTTGATGAAGTCCACTTTATTAACTTTCTTTTACGAGTTGTGCTTTCTGTCTAAAAAGTCTTCATCTAACCTAAGATCACCAAGATTATATCTTTTATTTTTCAGAAGTGTTGTAGTTTTACATTTAGGCTATGATCCATTTTGGGTTAATTTTCATATGATATGACACATGTGGATTGAAGTTCATCATTTTGCAATTGGATGTACAATTATTTCAATACCATTTTTTTAAAAGACTATCTTTGGCCCAACCACGTGGCTCAGTGGCTGAGCGCCAACCTATGAACTAGAAGGTCATAGTTGGATTCCCAGTAAGGGCATGTGCCTGGGTTGCAGGCTGAATCCCCAGTGGAGGGCATGCAGGAGGCAGCCAATCAATGATTCTCATCATTGATGTTTCTATTTCTCTCCCTCTCTCTGAAGTCAATGAAAATGTATTTTTTAAATTAAAATACAATGAATAGGCCTTTATAAGTGAAAAACCACTTTTTAAAAATATTCTATGGCCCTTTTTTGTATATTGTAACCTTAGAATTCAATATATTTGGGAATTTGAGGAAAATAACAACATGCTTGGCAATCTAAGGAGGGAAATTATGCTTTAAAAACATTTTAAAATCTAATGACACTCTGGGGGTTATCCTCATGTGCTCAGGAGGAGTAAGTGTTGGCTTCTATGGTTCGATCAGATAATAACTGATGGTATCTAGGGTTCTGAATGCCCAGTTTGGGTTGAATTCTGCAATATGGCACTATTCCCTGGAAACAGCTTTAGGATTCAGAGGAAACTATTGGGATGGAGAGATTCAGCTCCATCTGGAAGTGTTTCTAAAACTTTGGACTCCGTGTAGTTTCAAAATATGTCCACAAATTCTTTGATAGTTTCCCCTTCGAGTCGTAGTTTCCCTTAAGTGTGAGCTAGACATTAGTGAATTCCTTCTAACAAATTGAAAATGATGTAACTGACATGTCAATTCTGAGACTAGGCCATGAAAGACATTGCAGTTGGAGCTTCTGTTAGGGGTACTCTCTCTTGGATAACTCATTCCGGGGGGGAAACCAGCAGTTACCTGGTGGGGAAGAGCCCACTCGGTAAGGAACAAAGCCAATAGCCATGTGAGTGAGCCATCTTGGAAGCAGATCCTCAGCTCCACTCAAGGCTGCAAATGACACGCTAACTGCACCGTCATAGGAGATGCTGAGCCAGATCCACCCTGCTAGGCTGTTTCTGCATTCTGACCTTTCAGAATGGTGTGACATAATAAATGTTGCGTTCACTGCTAATTTTGGGATTATAGTGCGGCAATAGATAACTAATAAAGAGCCATTGTGAAATAGGAGTTTCTGAGACTTGAGATAAATAGCAGCAGGTTTCTAGGACTCAGACGGTACCAAGGTAAATTTCTTTGCCAGATTCTGTAAGAAGCTCTCAGAACATTGATGGAAAACAAGGTTGAGAGGGCCCAGGGACAGTGAGGGACAGTGCTTCAGTGTTGATATTTCTGTAGTAAGTGGTTGCAGGGAAGTGGCCCCATGGGAAGTGCCAGAACTTCTTTTTAAAAATGGTGACAAAGAGTCACACAGATTTCAGAGAGTTTAAGAAAGAAAAGGCAAATATTCTGGAGCTCAAAAGTTAGAGGAATGTTTTCTGAAGCAATGAAAAAGGGGAGGAGATCCAAGATGGTGGCCTACAGAATGGCAGTCAGCAAGACAGGGTGAATGAGTGAGAGAGTGAAAGGAGAGTGTGTGGACACGCGGGGAGTGTGTGTATTTGTGAGTGAGGGACAGTTATATTCCACAGCACTGTCGGGGACCGGTGGACCAGGCTCCCCTGGCCAGGCAGCCTCTACTGCTGTTGAAATCTCTCCCAGAGCTGCCAGCTCTGCCACAGAAACTGCGACGTCTTGAAGGGGAGAGTGGCTGTGATTGGAAGCCCAGTCTTACCTTTCCTGTGGGGACCTCAGACACCTCCTGGGACCCTACAGCCACAACGCCCAGGGACCAGCTGCCTCAGCTGTGAACCCAGGAACACCTGTACTCCAGCCTCCCCAGCCACGGGGCCTAAAAAGTTTGTCCGGGGGAGGCAAAGTGGCTGCGGAATACGGAATGGATCCTGCGCCTTCTCAAAGAGCAGATAGAAGAAACAGCTGGATTGAATAACACCCACCTGGAAATGGTGAATTAAGCACAGCTGGTGAGGCAATCCATGGCCAGAAAGGTCACAGATCGCCTGGAGAGAGGTGGGATCTGGGATCCGTGCTGGAGAGAGAAACACGGACAGCTGGGACTAGAAACTCAGAGGAAGACCGCTCTGCACCAAATCCGTGGTCCTTGGGGTCAGTGTAGCCCTTGAATGTGGAAGGGGGTCCACAGGGCTGCTGGCAGCAGGGGACTCTCTAGAGCTAGGAGACTGTGCCCAGAAAGGCAGCCTGAAGTTCTATACTGGCCTCACAGTGGGGGGAGGGGGAGAAGGGGGAAGAAAGAGGCGAGGTGGCACGGTTGCTTTATCTTTAACTTCCTTCCTTTTACTTGCTAAACCCAGTGCACAGGATCTTTTAATTAAAAACACTCACCCAGACTGCAGGGGAAGGTTGTTTTTGTGGAAACTAGAGCAGAATAGGGAGAGAGGAACAGGAAACCAGATCTGGTCCCAGACTGTGAGAGGGCACAGGCTAGGCTGAGGGACTTCTCCCCCTCCCCCCCAGTGCACAAATTTTTGTGCACTGGGCCTCTAGTATATATATAAAACCCTAATATGCAATGGACTGAACAGCAGAACAACCGAACAACTGGTCGCTATGATGCGTGCTAACCACCAGGTGGTGCGCACAGAGCATGGCAGGTGTAGGCCGTGGCGGGGTGGTGGAACAGGTGAGTGCAGGTGCCAGACCAAGGCAGGGCAATGGTCACTGTCATCAGGGTGAGCCTCTGGTGGTTACTGAAAATTCTTTGCTCCCACATGCTGTGGTTCTGCCCAGCACTCACTCCTGGTGCTGGTACTGGCCCCGTTTGCACCTGCTGCTGGTGCTGGAGCTGCTGTTTGCACCCACTGCTGGCACCCAGCACCAAGCAATTGGGGCCAGCGCCAAGCCCTGGCAGTGGGTGGCAGCAGTGGCTGCTGGCCCCAATCATCCCTCAGGGCTTCTCCACCTCCACCTGCTCCTGAAGGTGATCAGTACCAGCATTCGCCTCTTACACCTGCTGCCGGTGCCGACCCTGCTCACACCCACTGCTGACGCTGGCCCCAATCACTCTGTGCCATCAGTGAATGCAAGCGAGGCCAGCACCATCAGAGCGTGGGAGCAGTGGCTGCGGGAGTGGAGCTGCCAGCAGAGACGGGGTCACAGCAGGAAGGGCTGGGCAGGGGTAGGGAGGATGGGCCAAGACCTGTCTCTGTGCCCACTGCAGCCTTGAGGCCCAAGTTCTTTTCAAGCTGCATGAATTCGTGCACTGGGCCTTAGTGTGATACAAAACTCCTCACAGTTTGCAGTTGCTTCCATATTGCTGTACACATTCCTCTCCCCAGACCTCTTTGTCTCTGGCCTTCATTCCAGGCCTCCAAAGAGACAGCCAAGCATGGCCCAGAAATCTATAGGTATTCTTACCTCAGGCCACTTTTCTTCCCACCAAAGCAGATGACCAGGTACTCTGTTCCTAGCTCGGTCCTTTGGGAAGATTTTCCCTCTCCACTCTTCTTTTGGACCACCTCTGAATGTGGCTATAATGCAGTCTCCAGGTTTAACCAGTATGTACTAAATGAATTGTCCATCTATTAACCAATCTTGGGCTTCACGCTCCACTTCACCTGGTCATAGGAACCCTTCATGAGTCCACAGGTACAAGTATGAGCTATTTGTGCCCCTAGGCTCTGAATGAAGTTAATCCTGGATATACCATTTTGTGAGAGATTACTACTGGGCCCATTCAACTTTTTTACTTGGAATTGACAGAACATAGCTTATAATGGAAGTTCTGGGACATCATTTGATGTTCCATCATCAAGTAGAGTAACTTGCCCTCTGTAACTTGCCAAGAACTGTTTTTCAAATGTTATGTAATTTTCTGCTTTCTCCAAAATCTTAGGGGCCAGCTTTGTGATTCTCTCACTGCAGTTCTCCATAGACCCTGACTGTATTTTCTGCCGTCACTGACACCTCGAAAACCACTGGGCTGTTGTAGCATATAACTCAAGTGGCAGGGATGATTTCACCACCTTTTGGACTTGCTGGAATGCTCTTTTCTGCTTCAAGCTCCCTTACGGCTGACAGACTTTCGTGTCACCCAGTAAGTATATACGTAGGAATAATCTTCCTAACTGTGGGCTTTCTGTCTCTGTGCTTTTTTTTTTATGGTGAGAGTGAAAGATGCAACAACTGGTATTTGACTTTGGAGAGGTTATTCTGGCAAACCTCTGACCACTAGACTAAAAATGACACTGAAGTAGCTGGTCTCCAAATCTCCATGAAGTTTCTTACCAACTCTGGAATGCATGTATCTTACAAAGACATCTATCCACTTATACCTGACCGCAGGACACCCACAATCATGTGAGTTGCTCATCTTAAACAGCAGTGTCTAAGCCACCAAATCATAAATTTGGTGAGCTGAACATTCCCTCATTAAGGGGAAATGGCATATAAAAGTTCAGGTTTAAGTAAATTCTGAAGGTGTTTCTCACAGTATGCCTATGCCTTTCACACTCACTCCATACCTTTATCCTTATGAAAAGTTCCATATGGCCAATTGACAAAGGGAAAAAGTGATTCAAGCCAAGACTGCAGATGGTTATCCATGATATGATATTACCTGTCAAAATTGAACAACTATGGCAGTCCAACTTAGGGTGTCCTAAAAAGACAGTGAAGAACAGAAATCCTTCCATTGGGCATAGCTTTGACCAGTACATCTTATGATCCATTTGCCAAGAAAAAGAGATGAACTGAAATGTATATCTATATAAATTGAAAGGTAGGGTTAAGGGTTTGGTCACATGTTTAGAAAATTGAAAGAAAGAACAGAATGCCAGGCGATCAGTAGCTGGAGATTTAGAGACGATGCATTTAAATGAATATCTTGGAATTATCCAAGAATTTGAGAAAATATGCATCCATTGTGAATGCCCATCCAACAAACAGCCTTTGCAGTAGAAGATGCTCTGAACAATCAGGTGAACAAGATTACCTATTTTGTGACTCAGATTCTCTCACCAAAACACTTCAGTACTTGCACAATAGGCTCATGGAAAGACCAATGTTGTCATGGCCTTATTAGGGGGTTTCTTTAATATAGGGATCTGGCTACTACCACTGCTGAATGTTAACTTGGCCTTGAACCCTCAATTCTATTTACCTTGAGCTCTCAATTCTGGACTGCACTCAGCAGGGAAATGCTGCCACCTGGTGGTAGGTTGATTATATTGCCTCCCCCCCACCCCCATTACTATTAGTGCTAAGGAATACAGTAATTTGGTAATGTCCTCATTGGAATAGAAATTTATTCCGGATAATCTATCTTTCCTGCCAAGCATCATCTTCCAGAAATAGTCTACATATTTACTTAATGTCTCATTCACCATCACGGTATATGATACACATTGATTTAAATCAAGGACCTTATTTTACAGTAAAAAATAGGTAAGGCTCTATTTACCAGGTTCACTGGTCTTAATATGTAGCCCATCTTCCAAAATTCTAAGCAGAGCAGTGTCATTCAAGGTAATCTATTCAAAATTAATGGGAGAGTAATGAGAATGGGCCCAGCTCCTAAGAAACGAGATAGCAGCAGTCAGGAGGGAAAGCAGGACCTTGGCTTTTAGCTAGGACTCAGAGCAGATCTCTCCGGCAGTGCCAGTATAAGGATGGAAAAACTATAAGACCTGGAAAGAAGGGATGCAGGAGGCATCTGGTTCTTTTCACCTGGGCTTTTAGGGGCCTCATGTTCAGAGTATCCTTGTAGTATTTAGGGTTGCTCTCTATGGGGGAGCACCAGACTGTTTTTTAAATTTGATATATTTTTATTGATTTGACAATTGGAGAGGAAAGGATAGAGAGAGAGAGAGAGAGAGAGAGAGAGAGAGAGAGAGAGAGAGAGAGAAACATCGATGTGAGAGAGAAAGGGGATCAAGCCCACAACTTGTACACAGGATGACACTCAATCAACTGAGCCACACCAGCCAGAGCCCTAAGACCATTTTTAAATCTTGGTGATCCATGGGAAAGAATGACTCAACCTATGAAACCTAGATGCTTACGCAAATAGGACCTTAATTTTTCTGGAGAAAGGGCATGATGTATTTAGAGGGGAGAGAAAAGGAGCAAGGGACTTAATAGTTATAGCATCTCTCTTCTCAACTGCCTCCCGCTGTGCTCCCTCTTCTGGAACCTCTACACCGGCACTCCCTGCCTCACCATTACTATTGCCTAATAAAGAAGTAAGATGACTGGGAAAACAAACCACAGAATAGACAGGAAAGTAAGCTTCACTTGCTGCTGACATGATAACATAATCTTTCCTGCCTTTGGGCTTCAGTACGATGACAAAGCAAACACTTGAGTGTGTAATGCCAAAATCCAGGGTTTGGTTTCAGGCCATTCCTAAGGGCACAAAAGCTCAAATTGGGCAGGCCTATGTCCTCTGCCATCATTGGGAACAGTACAGTTCTGACTCTTTCCTTAGCCCTGTGGGATTCTGGGAGGTTAGGCTGGCTGCCTAGACAAATACTCGGTGGGTTAAAATAAATTCAGGTGGAAAGGAAGCCTGAGGCAAACCAAACTCATGATCCTGTATGAGGCAAACAGACTTGGATTTTGCATAATCTCTTGACCCTGCTTTATCAGGAGCTGGATAAGCCCTTGCATTTTTAACTCAGCCATTTCTGGGGCTGGAGCAGGTGTAGGAGGTTGGGAAGAGCCCTGGGATTGTGGAGACAGAAGGTGCATATTGGTCTCATTATTCCAAGTTTCAGACACTCTGGAAGGATCCGGATGAGTACAGGATATGAGCAAGGTTGGCTGGGTTGTGTCTGGAATAATAGCTTTCCAGAGGAGAGCTAGAAGGATGTCAGGCAGTCAAGGTGCCTCTTTCACATGTACTTCCCTGCTCTCCTCAGGTGCTCATCACCCAGTAGATCTGTCTATATATCCTGAGATTATCTCTACAGTTTAAATCCATGAATGTTTTTCCTTAGTCAGGACTTATAATGGCCACTTATTTTTTTGAATGTCAGTGCCTTGATCATTCTTATTATTTACTGGGGGGGAGGGAGGGCTCATCCCGGCCTGTGCCCTCTCACAGTCTGGGACCCCTCGGGGGATGTCCACCTGCTGGCTTAGGCCCATTCCCTGGCCTAAACTGGCAGTCAGACATCCCTCTGGCAGCCCGGGAGCCCTCGGGGATGTCCACTTGCCAGCAAGGAGTAGTCCTTAGCTGCAGTAGGACATCCTTAGTGCTGCTGAGGAAGTGGGAGAGGCTCCCACCACCACCGCTGTGCTGGCAGCTGTTAGCCTGGCTTGTGGCTGAGCAGAGCTCCCCCTGTGGGAGTGCACTGACCACCAGGAGGCAGCTGCTGCATTGAGCGTCTGCCCCTGGTGGTCAGTGTGTGTCATAGTGACCAGCCATTCCCAATGGTTCTGCTGTTAGGGTCAATTTGCATATTACCCTTTTATTATATAGGATAGAGGCCTGGTGCATGAATGAGGGCTGGTTGATTTGCCCTGAAGGGGGCCCAGATCAGAGTGGGGGTCCCTACTGGGGTGCCTGGCCAGTCTGGGTGAGGTGCTAATGGCTGTTTCCAGGCTGGTCACACCCCCCACTGACCCAAGCTCCCAGCCTCTTTTTTTTTCTCCCGGGATTTATTTATCTTCTATAATTGAAACTTTGTTGCCAGGAGTGGAGCTGACCGGCCAGGGAAGGCAGGAAATTTGGCTCCCTCTGTTGCTGGGGGAAACCCAAGCCTCCTGCTCACTCCAGCTCCATGCTGTCGCCATCTTAGTTGGGTTAATTTGTATACTCGATCCTGATTGGCTTGTGGACATGGCTTGTGCATAGCGGAAGGACAGTTAATTTGCATGTTTCTCTTTTATTATATAGGATTATTTTGCCTGGGTTTCTCTTTACTTCCTGCCTTATACTCTATGAAACAGCTTTCTTAACCATATTTATTCTGATCAATGTTTTTTCTGCCATTACCCTTATTTCTTTAAAAAAAGATTATTTTTTAGAGGCATATTATACCAAACTTTTTTTCATCCTTTTAGAATTCTTTTTGCTTTTATGAAAGAGAATTTTCACTGGATTGATTTCATCAGATTTAATTCTGTTTACTACTTATAATCATGAGAACTGATTAATATTCAGTTTTCCTTTTGTTATCCAAGTACCTTTCTAAAAAGTAGGCCATGATAGCTTGCCAAACAATAAAAGAAAAAGCCTACAGAAAAAAAAAAATCATTACTGAGATCTGATTGAAATATTCCAAGGGTGTTGAATAATGTCAAGGACACTGAAGACACCAGTGCTTTTCTTGTGATTCTTGATCTTGAGATTGAGACTAGAAGACTCATCTGTTGCCAGAAACTTTAGTTATTAGATTCTCATAAGCTCAAAGAATCCCATTTCTCTTCTTGGTGAGATATAAAACAGAACCATAAAATTATAGCTTCTCTTCTCACTTTTTTTTTTCTACTGGATGGGAGGAAAAAGGAGAATGAAAAGTATCTATCTGCCAGGTATTATGGTATTTGTTTTATATATGAAGTTTCAAATAATCCTTACAATGACCCCATTGCCCATATTTGACAAGAGAATTTAAGCTCAGAGCAAGTAGGTAACTTAACCAAATCACACAGCTGTTAAGTTGGCAATGTCAGACCCAAACTCACATCTGCCTAAAGCAAGAGCTAGTCAACTAGATCCATTGCTCAAAAAAAGAGACAAGGATCACTTACTAAACTCAAAGATATAATATGGCTCCAGCAGTAAAGGCATTTGGCAAATGTTGAACTCTGTTTAACCTTCAGTGACTGTTTTATTCTCTGTAGCCTCAGGTTTGGCTGACTACCCAGAAAGCCAAAATGCCACCCAAAGATAAACATCAGGCCCCAGGAAAGAGGTTAACAAATGTGTAGAGTGTGGACAATTGTCTGATGTTATCTGTTAACTTATAAATGCATTGTTCTTCTGGTAGTCTACATGACTACCCCACTATATGCTTTTATTAAGCACCTATAAAAAAGAGACCCTGCCCTGGTAGATATTGCTTAGTGGTTACAGCATCAGAACTCAGGCCAAGGGTTTTCAGTTTGATTCCTGGTCAAGGGCATGTACCTGGATTACAGGTTCAATCTCCAGCCCCAGTCGGGGCTTGTGCAGAAGGCAACCAATTGATGTCTCTCTCTCACATCAATGTTTCTTTTTCTCTCTTTCTGTCTCTGTCTCTCTCTCTCTTTCTCCTTCCCTCCTTCCCTCCCACTCTTTCTAAAAATCAATGGAAAAAGTATCCTTGGGTGAGGATTAACAACAAGAAAACGAGACCCCTATGGAGTGCGGCTACAGTGTTTTGGACAGGTTCAAGCCTTGGAAGTCCTCTCAGTGCCACGTGCAAGTCCCAGCTTGGAGGGCAGAGCCTTCCCAGCACAATTATAGCCAACAGCTGTAGTTGTAAGCTTGCATGTGCCTGAGTGATAGAGTTCAGGTGCATGTAGTTGGGTAGCCTTGAAACCCAGGAGAATGACGTAAAACAACTTGATCATGCCCTTACTTTGCCTCGTGGCATCTGCTATAAAATAAAGACAAGGCTTGTGGGTGTGGGTGCTGTCCATCAGAGGGCCAACGTCCCACCGAGACCCAGCTTTCATTCTCTTGTCTCTCTTTTCTAAGCCTTTCACCCCCAGTCAGGGTCACTGAACCAGGCTGAGCTGGCATGGCACATAAGGCTTCCTGGGGCTGAGTATGCCATGGCCGTGCCAGCTCCCCACATATGGTGCCCGACCAGGGACTGACTTCTGCAACCAGGGACTGAGTTCTATGGCCAGGGACTGAGTTCTGGGACCAGGGCCTGAGTTCTGGGACCAGGGTCTGAGTTCGGGCTCCCCATAGACCCCGTCCTGCTAGGGGGCGGGTTCTTCCTGACCAGCCACCACTGGAAGCAAGCAACTGTTTTGCCCGTGCATGTAAGTTTCTCCTATTAAAATTCTTATGGCCCTAACCAGTTTGGCTCAGTGGATAGAGCGTCGGCCTGCAGACTGAAAGGTCCCGGGTTCGATTCTGGTCAAGGGCATGTACCTTGGTTGCGGGCACGTCCCCAGTGGGAGGTGTGCAGGAGGCAGCTGATCGATGCTTCTCTCTTATCGATGTTTCTAACTCTCTATCACTCTCCCTTTCTCTGTAAAAAGTCAATAAAATTTATTTAAAATAAAAATAAAATTCTT
>PVJC01024902.1:7892-25277 GCA_004026665.1 Murina feae | reverse complement strand
TCAGGGCACAGGCCCAGGTTGCAGGCTCCATCCCCAATAGAGGGCGTGCAGGAGGCAGCTGATCAATGATCCTCATCACTGATGTTTCTATCTCTCTCTCACTCTCTTCCTTTCTGACATCAATAAAAATATACATAAAAAAGAGACATAATAATGCTAAATAGATTATAGATGAATAAAATGAAGATTTTAAGAAAATGATTTTGAACGTGAATTCGTTTCATGGTAGAGAATTTTAAAATGACTTTTAAAAATTATTGCACACTTATTTTGGGGCAAAGGATTTTTACATTTAAATCCATTTTCACCCTTGCTTTGTGTTCTAGCTACCTTCAAGGATTTAAGGCTTGCATTTCATTATCAGTGAAACTCGTTTGTCCCTCCTGTACCAAATCCCAGACCTCCTCGTGGGTAGGCAGAAGTAATGACATGAAATGCTTGGTCTGAAACTAGAAGGAAGGTGTCTGTGTAGCTGAGCACCACACAAACCTTTGACAGGAACGTATATGCTTAAGTAGGAAAGTAAAAACTGTCAACCCGCCCTCCCCAAAGACCCAGAACCGCAGACGTTTTGGACGTTTCAATATTTTTACTTTACACGTCAGGGGCTTTAACTAATATCAAAATGACAAAAATAAAAAATCAAACTTTATGTAAGTGGACACTGAACAGGAATGGCTGGGACCACAAGCGATCTGGGGGGGGGGGGGGGGAGAGGGCGAATGTTCTGTCCGTTGACCCCAAGAAGCTTCGCTTTGTTTGCTTTTTATAATTGTGTGAAGACGTACATAACATAAAGTTCACTCTTCCTGCGATTTTTTAAGCGCGCGGGGCGTTGAGTGCGCTCAGAGTTACATACGCCTCTCTCGGATTCCAGTTGACGCTTCTTCGCCTCCCTTTGTTTTCATTTTCTGACTCACCAGCAGGGGGCGCCCGCAGCCAGCGCACCAGCCGCCCTCCCGGAGACCCCGCCCGCGCATGCGCGTCTCACCTGCGGGCAGGTGACGGGGGCGGGGCCTGGGCGGGGCCGTGGCGCGCAGGCGCGGCAGGGCATTGTGACGTCATGCGGGGCGGCGGGGCCCGGCGCGGGCGGTGTCTCCCCGCGGCGCTTCCCACAGGGTGACGCGCGGACTCCCCTCCCCGCGGCCCGCCCGCCGGCCGCCTCGCCGCCGCCTCCCTCGCTCCCTCAGCGCGCAGAGCGCGGGCCAGCGGCCGGGGCGGAGGCCCGGGGGCGACGCGGGGCCCGTTGGAGGGCGGGCGGCGGGCTTCAGAGCGCCGGGCAGCTCGGGTCCGCGGCCGGGCAGTGCGCGGCGGGCCGGCGGCGGGCGCGGGTCTATATGGCGGCGGCTCTGTCGGGCCTGGCTGTCCGCCTCTCGCGCTCGGCCGCCGCGCGCTCCTATGGGGTCTTCTGCAAGGGGCTGACCCGCACGCTGCTCATCTTCTTCGACCTGGCCTGGCGGCTGCGCATCAACTTCCCCTACCTCTACATCGTGGCGTCCATGATGCTCAACGTCCGCCTGCAGGTGGGTGAGCCGCGCCCGCCGCCCCGCTCCCCGGACCCTGCCCACCCCGCCCGGGGCGACACGGGTGCGGTCGCGGCTGCGGGTCCGGATGCGGAGGGCATGCCCGCCCAGCTCCGTGCATTGCTCCTGCCACCCCGGGGCGGGGGGACCCCACTGCGGGTGTTGTCGTCCCGCGTCTGCAAACAAGGTCGGGGTGCGGGTGCGGGTCCGCGGAGGGGCGGGGGCCGCTGCTGGCACCGGCTGGGAAGGCCTGGCCCTGAAGAGCAACTTGTGCCCAGAAAGTGATACATTTGGCGGGTGGGAGGGGGGTGCGGGGAGGGGGGGGGACTTTAATGTTGGACTGTTGTAGTTCCCAAACTTGAAGCAGCTTCGGAGAAAATTACCCTTGAATTTGAAAACGGGTGCGTGAACGTGAACCGGGTGGATGATCGTGAACCGAGGTTCTGATCGGGGCAGCTCCTGGATCCCGGCCGCCGCGGGGTGGGCGTGGGGGAGGGAGGCCAGCCGGACACCGACGCGAGGTCGCAGACACGCGCACCCTGTGTCACAAACGACTGGCACGTCTGCATCCCGTGGGGCGAATAGTCGTCAGATTGAGAGTTATTCCTTTCTGAGTGTGTGGTCGCACGTGGCTGTAAAAGAGAACTTAGGACGTGATGGGGAGAATTGGTTTTGTACCATTAAAAAAAAACAAAATGGCCTTTCTCTCTCGTGCACGTGTATTCACTGACCACCTGCCTAGTCCCCTGCCTCCGTGGCCACTCCCCTGGGCGATCACGCAGCCTCCCGCCTGTTTTCCTCCGGGTGGAAGGTCATGTCATTCTTCACGGAAAAACAACACAAAACCACAAACAGAACTTTGCATTGCACACAGAATGCAGGCTCCACTTCTCTTCCTCTTTCTAGACGGGTGGTTCTCAACCTTCCTAATGCCGCAACCCTTTAGCCCAGTTCCTCATGTTGTGGTGACCCCCAACCATAAGATTATTATTATTTTTTAAACATAGTTTACTGATTTTTTTTTTTACAGAGAGGAAGGGAGAGAGAGAGTTAGAAACATCGATGAGAGAGAAACATGGATCAGCTGCCTCCTGCACACCCCCCACTGGGGATGTGCCCGCAACCAAGGGACATGCCCTTGACCAGAATCGAACCTGGGACCTTTCAGTCCGCAAGCTGACGCTCTATCCACTGAGCCAAACCAATTAGGGCAAGATTATTTTTGTTGCTACTTCATAACTGTAATGTTGCTACTGTTGTGAATTGCCACGTAAATATCTGGTATGCAGGATGTATTAAGGCGCCCTCTGTGAAAGGGTCGTTTGACCCCCAAAGGGGTCGCGACCCACAGGTTGAGAACCGCTGTTCTAGACGATCACCTAGCTTGTTTCTTGCTTACTATTCTTTTTTTAAAAAATATATTTTATTGATTCTTTTTTACAGAGGAAGGGAGAGGGATAGAAAGTTAGAGAAACATCGATGAGAGAGAAACATCGATGAGAGAGAAACATCGATCAGCTGCCTCCTGCACACTCCCGCTCCCCACTGGGGATGTGCCTGCAACCAAGGTACATGCCCTTGACCGGAATCGAACCTGGGACCTTTCCATCCGCAGGCGGACGCTCTATCCACTGAGCCAAACCAGTCAGGGCATTACTATTCTTTTTCACAGTTTCCCATCTACCTATCTACTGTCTGGCTGCACCAAGCCCGCCCTGGCCCCAGGACATTTGCAGTGTTTTGCCATCTGGAGTGCTCTTCCCTGGCTTTTTGAGTGCTGGCACATTTTTCCCTTCAGTTCTCATCTTGGAGAGGACCTTTGTGATCACCAACCCTACTGATGTGATCTTGCACCTGCCCTCTCCATTGCAAGAGCGCTGCAGGCTTGTTTGTTTCATATGCAATAAGGAATCCAAATCTCTCACTGTTTGTAGAGCAGTGAGATAATCTGCAAAGGTTATTCCAATACACATTTCATAACTAGAAACCTACACTCTAATGATTGAGGGTAAGTGCCTTTCGGGAGGGAGATGGGCTCTGTACCAGTGGTGTGGGCAGTCAGGGGAGCCAGGTGCACCCGTCCCCAAAGCCCATCGGAGGTCACTTGGTGGACTTGAGGCCACGTAATAGTCCAGGTGCAGCATAGCTTTAGTGAATCATGGGAGCTGAATGCTCTAGGAGTCCACCGTGGGCCTTTGTAGTCGGGTCGGGGGGTGGGGGTGGGGGTGCACATAAGGTGGTGGCCAGGGTCCTCAGGGAAGGGCTAAGAACAGGGTGGGGATTTTAGGTTTGATCAGGTGCAGCAGCAGCCATGTCACATACTGAAGGGGACAGTGGGGGTGGGGTGTTTCCCTTTTACTGTAATATTTACACCTGCTACTTTAAGTTCCCCTGTAGGTTTAGGGTGTCTGTTCATTTGTGGAAAATCACTAATGTGCTTGATTTGAGGGTTTAATTGATCTGGCTTCTGCTAAAGGGAAGTGCAACAGAAAATAGAATCTGAGTAAAGGGGACAGCCCTGGCTCACCACTTTCCTTTTCCTCAGAACATTGCCCGGGCCCTGGGATCTGTTTTGCCAGCAATAAGGAACAAAGGACTCCCATTTCCCCCACGTTTACTTAGAACCCCACCTCATTTGGAGGGCAGCAGCACATTTTAAGGAGGTTGATATCTTTTACTGTGAAAGGTGATTAAATGAAAAAAACAGTTGCAAAAGGTTTTGTAAACCGAGAAGGGTTAAGATCTTAAAATACTGTGTGTAAGCAAGCCTTATTCTGGAGCCGTTAGCATCTCATTTGTACAGAATCTGAAATGCATGGCAGTAAAAATACTGAGACTTCATTCGAACGACGAAATGTGGTAAAAGCAAGGTAGGAAACTGCAGTGAGAGCCTGTTGTAATTGATCAGTTATGTGGCCTGCAGGACGAATCAAGTGTCTTAGCCCCAGCTCACCCGGATTCTTGTAACTACTGAAAGGGCGGGGATACAGGAGAACAGCTGGAGAGCAGAAGGCATGTGCAGGTGGATGGTAGCTGTCAAACCGCCTTGTCAAGTGTCCTTGTGCTCCTCCGATGCCACCGCCAGCCGCCCTGCCCCGTGCTCACCAGGCCCGAGCCCCTTCCTTCGGCCCCTCCCTCTCCTCATTCTGTTTCTAACTACTGTTCTTCTCTTCTTTTTCTGAAGGACTGTCTAAATCCACGGCTCCATAGGTCTCAGTGTTCACCTGCCACTTGAAAACCACATTCACTCATTCCAGTGAGGTCAGTAGTCCAGGAAGGCAGGTGAGGATGGGGACGCAGTCAGAGGGGCCTCATTGAGAAGATGGCATTTGAGCAAAACTTTGAAGGAGCTGAGGCTCGTAGCCTCAGAAGTGTCTGGCTTAGAGGAGTACTGCGCTTTGCACAGAGAAGGCCCTCTAGCTGGCGCAAGCCTCGTGTGTTCCGGAACAGGAGGAAGCTGGTCCTTGAGGAAGAAGGTGGCAGGAGCCCGCATCGTGTGGCTCAGTGGTTTAGTGTCGACATATGAATGAGGAGGTCACAGTTTGAATTCCGGGCAGGGGACATGCCTAGGTTGTGGGTTCCATCTGCAGTAGGGGGTTATGCAGAAGGCAGCCAATCAATGATGTTTCTAGCTCTCTCTCCCTTTCTCTCTGAAACCAATACAGATATGTTTTCTAAAAAGGAGTGGCAGGAGACTCAGACTGAAGTTTAGGGGGGCTCACGTGGTGTCTTACAGGCATCGAAAGGACTTTGGCTGCCACTCTGTCGAAATGACCTTAAGACTGAACAACTTCAAAAATTAGTAAAGATTCCAAACCCTAGTCCCAGGGTCAGTTCAGTCTGACATGAATTTTATTGTGTTGCTTGACTTACATCAGGTCTCTAGAAGAGAACTGGGAGAAATTACAGATGATTAAGAAAACGTTATAAAAGCTTAAAAACTTGGCAGAAGCTTAATCGACCAAGTCAAAAGCAGGAGCTCCATTAAGCATAGTTTGTTCTGGCTTCTGAGATAGTGAACAATTACGTAGTGAACTTCGGGGTGATAAATACCAAACATATAGGAAGCATAGAAACACTATGGAATCTTTTCTGTCATCTGAATGCTTTAAGCACAGTTCATAAACTGAAACACTTTCAACCTAGTAAAATTTGAAAGAGGGCTACAGTGAACACCTATGTCCTTGGCTCAAGTTTATTTTTTAAATACATTTTTATTGATTTCAGAGAGGAAGGAAGTGGGAGAGAGAGAGAAACATCAATGATGAGAAAGAATCATTGATCAGCTGCCTCCTGCACACCCAACACTGGGGATTGAGCCCAAAGCCAGGCATGTGCCCTGACTGGGAATTGAACTCTGACCTCCCGGTTCATAGGTAGACACTCAACCACTGAGCCACGGCAGCTGGACAAGTTTGGGTTTTTTAAATTGATGAGAGAGAGAGAGAGAGAGAGAGAGAGAGAGAGAGAGAGAGAGAGAGACATGGATTTGTTGTTCCACTTATGGATTCGATCCCGGACCTGCAACTGTGGTGTGCCGGGACAACAGTAACCAACTGAGCTACCTGGTCAGGGCAGGTTTTTAAAGTCTTATAAGTGCAGGCAGATATTAGAGTGAATGAGTTAGATCGATATGTGCTTATGTTAAAACATATCCACCATATGTAAAGTAAAGAGGAGCACGATTAGCCCAGCCAGCGTGGCTCAGTGGTTGAGCGTCTACTTATGAACCAGGAGGTCACGGTTCAATTCCCGGTCAGGGCACATGCCTGGGTTGTGGGCTCGATCCCTAGTGTGAGGCGTGCAGGCGGCAGCTGATCAATGATTCTCTCTCATTATTGATGTTTCTATCTCTCTCACTCTTCCTTCCTTTCTTAAATCAATAATTTTTTAATATATATATATACACATATATGTGTGTGTGTGTGTATATATATATATTTTTTTTTAAAAAAAAAAGCAAAACAAGTTTAAAGTGGGCCCTAACCTTACACCTTATATAAAAATTTACTTGAAATGGATTAAAGACCTAACCGTAAGGACCAAAACTAAAACTCTCAGGGAAGAAAACGGGGAAATCATGATACTGGATTTGGCAGTGACTTCTTGCCAAAAGCAGAGGCAACAACAACAAAAAATTAGACTTCATCAAAATTAAAAAGGTTTGTGCATCAAAGGACACTATCAAGAGAGTGAAAAAGACAACTCACGATGGGAAAAGTATTTGCAAACGCTGTATCTGATAACGATTAACATCCAGGATATAGAAAGAACTCAGCTCAACCACAATAAAAACAACCCAATTCAAACACCGGCCAAGGATTTGAAAAGACAGTTCTCATCTTCCCTTCCCTAACCTGAGCAGTTAATGGCTGCAGATGGCCAGTTACCCATGGCAAGGTGGACACATCCATGTCCTTATCCAGAGATCACCTCTCCGTCCTCTGCCTTACAGATACCCTCAGCAGCATCTGTCACTCGCTCCCTTACTCTCTGGGTGGCCACAATCGCTCTGATTATTGGATGTTCTAAGTGCCGGTCAGAAAAGGTACTGGTGCTTTTTCACACAGAGTCCTCCACGTTCTGAGGAAAGGGCTTGGCCTGGAGCCCCCAGCGGGGACAGCGGCCTCGGCCTCGGATGTGTGAGCTGCTTGGCACCCTGATGACAGAATGAATGAGGAAACGGGGTGGTGACTCATGAGGGCTGCACAGCTGGCTCCTTGAGGGCTGGTGTGCTGGGGACGTGCTGAGTGACTAGTGAGCGGCAGGAGTCGGTGCTGTGGTGCTTCCTGTGGTCATGATTCAGCTGCTGTATTCAGGACGGAGTCCTTCCTGCTTCGCCCCGAAGTTGGAGCAGTTGGAGGAATCTGTTTCAGCCACGCCCTGGTCTGATCATTCAGTCATGAGTGCAGGGTGTTAAGGTGAATGAACGATGGTCACGTCTGAAAGCTGAGGAGGCGGGGATGGTCTTGCAGTGTTTGCACACATTGTGGGCAGGACCCTGCTCCAAGCCCGTTATCACCAACCAGGCTGAGCAGCCCGTCGTGTGGCCGTGCCTCCTTCCAGGCCCCTTTGGGAGCAGCCTTGCCAGCTGGATTTCAGAAGCTTCGAGGCCAGGATATTTTTAGTATCCAGACCATCAGGTTCCCGAGGCCATTAATAGCTCAGGTCGGGGAAGGGAAGGTGACGGCAGTTGAAGAGGGCAGCAGCTGCCTAATTGGGTCAGGCTATTGTCACCAGCGGCCACTGCCTCTAGTGGGCAGGGATTTTGTGGAAGGTGACTTGTCATGGTTGCACCAAGGATCCTGGACACACCAGACGGTCTTGTTTTCTGTGTGCCTCACCCACTCCAGCCTCTGTGGCTCCATTTTCAACCTTTGCCATATATTTTGGGGTGTGTGTCGGGGGGAGAGAACTAGTTCAGGAGTCTACTTACAGTCCAGCACTTTATTTTCCTGAATCATACTGTCTTGAGCTTTAAAATAGAGTCCTCCCTTCATTCTAGTGGCTCAATTTTGGGGGATAAGTTTGTGTGCCATGATTTATGCTGCTTAGTATGTTACTAGAGGCCTGGTGCACGAATTCATGCACAGGTGGGGTCCCTAGGCCTGGCTGGTGATCAGGGCTGATCTTGGCTGCAGGAGGTTGGCTGTGGGAGCTCACTGACCACCAGGGTGCAGCTCCTGTGTTGAGCGTCTGCCTCCTGGTGGTCAGTGTGCATCATAGTGACCGGTCGACTGGTCGTTCAGTCACTTAGGCTTTTATATATACAGATAGGCGTGACATGGGAGTGAGAGATGACGGCATAGGTGGGGCCAAGGAGAGTTCATTACATGATCATGTGTGCTTCATTTGGTACAACATGATGTGCCAACATATGTGTAATACAGTGATAGAAACTACAAGAAATACTTCACAAATGACTTACCTGGAAATTGTATGAAAGTTATTCCTGGCTCTCGAAGTAGAAGTAGTGTGTGTAACGGCCTCGCGTCAGAAGAGCTGGCTGGTGGAGGGCTCAGGGCCAAATGTCTTCACTGACTGAAGCTTTCGTTAACAGAATTAAGTGCATCGTTTATAACTGAACTTACTGCAGAACTGTAAGATCTTCAGCAAAACATTTATTCTACTCTTACTAAATACACCACTACTTTATTGATTCTGTGAATGGTGCCTTAAAACATTTCAACACAATTCTGGGCCACTTCACCTGCACAGTACCAAGTCCTCGCACAAGGACATCATAGAAGTGGTTAGAAACGAATGTTCCTGGGAATTGGCCCATATTAAGTGACCTGCTTTTCTTAAGAATTTTTTAAACCTATGTTAAAATGTATTAAAGGCGTATTAGGGAATGCTTCCACTTCAGGAAAATGTCTAGTCTCAGTGTATTTCAAATTAGTAAACTAAATGTAAGATTTGACATAATATAGTTTGGAAGTTAATTTGAGAGAGTCTGTCAAGAGAAGTTAATTATATTTGACTTGGTAAACTTTGAAAGTATTGTTTTGAGTTGTAGACAGAATTCACACTTAAGAATTGCACCTCTTGCCCTAGCGGGTTTGGCTCAGTGGAGAGAGTCAGTCTACAGACTAAAGGGCCCGGGTTTGATTCTGGTCAAGAGTACAGGCCTGGGTTGTGGGCTCCATCCCCATAGGGGGCGTGCAGGAGGCAGCCAGTCAATGATTCTCTCTCATCATGGATGTTTCTGTCTCTTGTCTCTCTTTCCCTTCCTCTCTGACATCAATAAAAATATATTTTAAAAAAAGAAAAAAAAGAATTGCACCTCTTGCCCTGGCTGGTGTGGCTCAGTGGTTGAGTGTCGTTCCATGCGCTAAGAGGTCACCAGTCAGGGCATATGCCCTAGTTTCTGGCTCGATCCCCAGTAGGAGGCATGCAGGAGGCAGCTGATCGATGGCTCTCTCTTCTTCTTCCTTCCTCTCCAAAATCAAAAAGATATTAAAATAAAAATGAATTGCACCTCTTAAAAGTTCTCATCACAAGAACAACAAAACCACACCTATAACTACAGTGATGTATGTTGATTGTGGGGATCATTTTGCAATATATACAGATACAGAATGTTGTACACCTGAAGCTAATAGAATGCCATTTATATTTCAACTTTAAAAAGATTGCACTTTACATTTGTATATTGCTTTATATTTTCCAGTTGTATATAGAGTAATGGTCACACTGCTAGCAGAAAGTTTTGTGCATGCCCCACAGATATATATAGGATGTTCCCAAGAAATGTATACGCACGCTTTGCATAATGATAAAGGCAGTGCTTGTTAAAATATATCTCATTTTCAAAATTGAGCTGTCCGCTGTTACAGTGTGTTCCAAAAAATGGATATACACTTTGGCTTCCATTAGTAATTCCAGTGGGTTAAATCTGAAAAGAAAGAAACATCATTTTAGGTGTGTATACATTTTGGGGGACACCCTACTTATATACACTATTTATAAACTATATATTTTGCTCTACCAAAATATGACATATATTATAAAGCATAGAAAAAGTTAAAAGGGGGTGAGATGGAAATGAACTAAGCAGAGATGTTCCGATACAGTCTCTCATGCTCCTTGAGGTGGGGTCACCCCATAACGGCTAGAAGGTTGTGTGTAGTTTTCGAGGTTTCCCTGGGGCTCACTAAGCTGTTTGTGCAGGGAACACACGTGTGTAGCCCCTCTTTTCAAAGCACTCAGTGCAGTTGGCATCTCCCTCCCTGGTGGCCCTGGTCTGTACGGTCTTTAGGTCTCGGAGATCCTGGCCTTGTGCCCTCAGCATGACCGCGTTCTGTCTGTGTGTGATACCACTTCCCGAGGTTGGCCTCAGAGTGCCATCCTCCAGCCCTGACATCTCTTAAGATAACATCTTTATTTTATTATATATTTACTAGAGGCCTGGTGCACGAGATTTGTGCACTGGGGGGAGGGGAAGGGGAGTGTTCCTCCTCAGCCCGGCCTGTGCCCTCACAGTCTGGGAGCCCTAAGGGGATGTCCACTGACAGCTTAGGCCCGCTAGGGAGAAGGACATTCTTAGTGCTGCTGTGGAGGCACTGCCAAGCCTGTAGGAGCGCACTGACCACCAGGGGGCAGCTCCTGCATTGAGCGTCTGCCCCTTGGTGATCAGTGTGTGTTATAGCGACTGGTTGTTCCACCGTTTGGTCGATTTGCATATTAGCCTTTTATTATATGGGATAGGATAGGAGGTATGTATTTATTTATTTATTTTTGTTAATCCTCACTCGAGGATATTTTTCCATTGATTTTTAGGGAGAGTGGAAGAGAGAGGGAAAGACAGAGGGAAACATTGACTTGAGAGAAACACATTGATTGGTTGTCTCCTGCACGAGTCCGGACCAGGGCCTGTGCCAGGGAGGAGCCTGCAAACAAGGTACGTGCCCTTGACTGGAATCGAACCCAGGACTCTCTGGTCCTCGGTCCGATGCTCTATCCACTGGGCCACCCCACTAGGGCGAGATGGGGTCTCTTAACCTAGCTGCTCAGTGAAGCCCAGTCCAGCTGTTGGTGTGTCCCTATCTGAACGCCTCCCCACTTTGAGTTAACGGCCCCTCGTGACCCAGAATTGAAAGTCAGAAGAAACCTATGGGTCATCTCAGCCTCTTCTACGCGGGTCAGCCACTGCCTTTAAAGAAACACGTTCTCTCCTCGTCGCTCGCACAGCCCTGTGCTGTCGTCTTCCCTGTGCTGTTGGCATAGCCTCCTAATTGGCCTCTTGCGGTCCCTTCCTGTTGCCACCAGAGTAATTAGTCTTACATGGAACCCAGCTCGCTGCTGGGATCCTGTGTGTCCCCACCCCCTGCACAGGCCATCCAGGCTCCTGGTGCCAGTGGCCGGGCCTCCTGGTTGGCTCCCCATCCTTAGCCCCGTGCCTTCCACTCCAGCCTCCACAAGACTTGTTTGGTTTTCTTCTCCGTGTGCTCTCCTTCCATTTCTAAAACCATTCACACGCGGAGGCAGCCTTACAGCCCAGAGTTCCCAGGGTTAGTTGGCTTCCTGCCTCCGTCGCTCCATGCCCATAGCCAGCCACTCTCGCTGCAGCTGCTTCTCTCGCGGTGACAGCCTTGTCTCTGAATTGGGTGCTGGTGGTGTTGCTTCTCGACGGTTCGCTCCTGGGCTTTGTCTGTGTCACAACAGTGGGAGGGCGTGGTCCACACCGAACCCTAAAGTAAAGTCGCCTCGACTCCTTGGAGTGGCTCGTCACAGCGGAGCCACTGAGCGTCCTCTCGTTAGGACACTGCAGGGAAGGCCATGGCCTCGTCCAGTTCCATCCTGGTCACAGACCTTATTAAACCATTGCAGACAACTACTGCTGTGCAGAACGCAAACCCAGGGTTATTTTCAGAGTGTTGTTAGGAAGCTGTATGAAGGCAGCCTTGTTCTTCTCGTCGTGATCTCTCATTGGCAGGCTGTCGTCCTGTTTCCCATCAGAAGTAGGGCTCGTGTTGGAGAGGCCTTCCCGTTGGTTAGGCAATGGCTGGGAGACTCTCTCGGACTCCTCGTCACTGTGACACTTCCATGTGGTTATCTGTTCCAGGTTCATATCGAGATCCATTGAAGAAGACCTTCCACTGACTGGCACAGGCGTGTCTGGGGGCCCCGCAGCAGAAAACGCAGCATGAGGGACGGGACGGGGACTCCGGGCACCTGCCTCGCAAAAGTGCCGCGCGGGGACTCGGCCAAGCGACCGTGTGGCCTTCGAGCACAGGAGAGCCCTCGCCCACCGGGCGTCCCTTCCTGGGCGAGGAAGCCTGCGGGCGATGTTCGCGGGAATTTACAACGTGAGACATTATCATCGGGAATGAAAAGTGACCTGAGCGAGGCCTTGCTTCACAGTGGCACCAGAGTGCTTGCGTATTTGAAAGAATCGTTAGGAAGAAATTCGGCTCCCACAGTGGCTCAGGGCAAGACTGTGGATCTGCTTTTTGCTCCCGCAGAGGAGTGTTTTGCTGGGGTGTCCTGCGGTGTCAAGGCAGCCCTGGCGAGGGACTGGCTGGGAGGCGGGCCCAGGGCCACCAACAGCCACCGAGGCTGGTGCCGCAGAGGAGAGCCTGGGGGGGCAGGACTGCCATGCGGCTTGCGGTCGGGAACGGGAATCTCTGCACCGAGGTCTCTTCTGGAGGGGAGAGTCTCTGAGGGGGAGCCGCCTGGCCGGCATTGGGTCCTGTCCACAGTGCGGCCCGCGCGGCCCGAAGCACTCCCCGTGATGGCGGCGCGTTTCCCGGCCACTCGGCGCCCGCACTGCCCGAGCAAACAGAGCGCAGGAAGGTGCTGCCCCGTGCACCCCGGACCTCCGCAGACCTGCCCCGGCGCCGGCTCCTCGGCTGTGCAGGCTTCTGAAGTAGCAAAGCCTCTATGCCGAGGCTAAGGTACCAGCTGCACAATAAAAATAGTGAGACTCCTTTACGAGTTGTCCTAGAATGATTTCTTCCCATTCTGCCTGATGCGGACAGTGCAGCCGCGAGGTTCCTGCCCTGGTTCCTGTGTCCTGACAGACTTCAGCGAGTGGGACTGAAACTGCTGGGAAGCTGGTGACGTGGAAGGACATTGCTGAGCGTGTTTTAAATTGTGCTTGAAGGCCGTTCAGGATCGGGAGACGGTTTCAGGGAGAACAGGATCATAACCTGCACAGACGTCAGATTAGACCGTAAAGATGGAACATAAAGCCCCTTCCACACCGTCACCCATCAAAGGGCTCCTGTCCCGGACGCTGTCTCCCTGGCTGGCTGACCATCTCCTGGAAGCGGGTGTTTGTGACGTGGGGCCCTCTGTCTGCTCGAGGCCTTGCTGAGTTGATGATGTGCTGTTACCATTGCTGCATTTGTAGAATCATTTTGATCGGGAGAAAAACTTGATTTATTTCCTCTCCTTCCTTTCCTCCCACTGGACATGAAATTTGAGTGGAAGCCCTACGGTGAAAGGTGCGACATCAAGCTCACTTTTAGAATAACCCTTTCTCACACCGGGAACCCCAGCAGCATCATCTGAAACGGAAGTGAGCGTGAGACCCAGGCGGAGAGGCAGCTTCTAGGAGTGGAGGCACCTCTTCGCTAAGGTTTCCCTGAGGTCACTCCTGTGTCGTTTGTTGATAACTTGGATAAAGCTCACTTAGGACTGTAAATTTTTAAGGCGTCCCAAAGCCAGAGAGCCATTTCCGGAATAATGAATTGCTTATATCAGTCTACATTGTGTGCTAGATGACCATGTGCTGTTTTAGTGTTGTGGGAGAATGATAAATAAAGCCTGTTCTTTAGCACAGTGAGTGTCATGTTCTATGTGTACAGTCTCGGCTCACCTCGTCTGTCCATTAAGGCTGCCTTCCTAGTGCGTACAAGTCTGTTAGCGCAGGGCCAGACTGGAGGCCAGGGCAGAGCTCGGGTAACCTGTGAAGCTCCTGGGACCTCAGCTCCCGGCCTCTGGGGATGGATGAGGTCTGCGCTGTGTGATCCTCGGGGTGGTGCTCTGAGTCCCAAAGTGAGCGTCCTCGTGAGGGAATGATTGCCAGCCGGTGCGAAAAGACAGCGTCTCATTGAGCAATTCAAGCCCTGCCCGGCAGACACTCCAGTGAAATCACTGATGGGTTGGGAAATGAGATGAGGACACATTTCAGTGTTTTAAAATGAGAGCTGTTTTGTCAAGCCTTTCTGCCCTCCACCCTATTTTTTTTTTTTTTTTTAACTAAGTCTGCTCCGTTGGGATCGAACTTTCCGTGATTCATTTTCTTTTGGTTTATAAATTGCAAGTAATATAACTTTTCAACCAATTGCAAAAAAAAAACAAACAAAACCAGGGACTTCCCATTTGGCTTCAAATGCCAAATGAATAAATTCGAAATGTTTTTCATGTAGTTATATTAGAGTAAGGTGTGCTTTTTTTCTAAAAGCAATTTTGGGGGAAAGTTCACAGTAACTTTTTCTTCATATTAATTTCTTAGTACACGAATACTTTGCTGACATGTTTCCCTTTGGTGCTGTGTTGTGTCCAGTTCCTGTCTAGATGGAATGTTCTGGGTCAGTGAACGTTTTTCTTTTTGAGGCAATCAGTAAAGAAATAAGATATTTTGATGTATTGTTTCATGGTTGAATTATAAAAGGAATCACTCATTTGAAATATTTTAGTTGTGTCATTTTGGCAGTGAAAACTAGGGGAAGCTTGTTTAAGAAGTTCTTAAGTTTATGTGCATTTTCTTTTTTGCCTTCATGGATTCTGCTCTGAAGGATTAAACAGTACATTCATTTTAAATTTAGAAACAAAATCTTGGACGTAGGTTGTTTTCATTTGGAAATCATAATTTCTTTTTTAACATTGGAAGGAGCGCTGAGGTCTTGAAGCAGTTATGAGGTTGCAGGTCTACAGAGAATAAAAAAACTTAGAAACGCTTGCATTTAAATAGATCATTCTTATGAGCATTGATTTTATAAATAGCAGGATTCTGCTCCCTGCATCTGCGGGAGTGGCAGGGAGGGCTCATTGTCAAGTTAGCGTTCACATTTCCTGCTCCACTGTGAAATCAAGGTTTGGCAATACATGGCTTTAAAAACATTTAAACAGCCCTGACCAGTTTGGCTCAGTGAATAGAGCATCAGCTTGTAGACTGAAGGGTCCCAGGTTCGATTCCACTCAAGGGCACATGCCTGGGTTGTGGGCTCCATCCCCAGGAGGAGGCGTGCAGGAGGCAGCCAATCAATGATTTTCTCTCATCATTGATGTTTCTATCTTTCTCCCTCTCCCTTCCTCTCTGAAATCAATAAAAATGTATATGTATTTAAAAAAACAAACACGTTTAAACATTTTAAGTTTCTGTTAGAATCTGTGTTTCTTTTTCCCCTTTTATTAGGGATTTTCAACAAGAACAACCAGACTCTTTGGTCCTGTGTAAATATTTTGTACAGATGGTTCCTGCTTCAAGTGCTTCACTTACAATCTTTTGATTTTATGATGTTTCATAAGTAATAGGTGTTCGAATTTTGCTCCTTCCTTCCAAGTTATTTTTTTTTAAATCTTTATTGTTCATATTATTACAGTTGTTCCTCTTTTTTCTTCCTCCCATAGCTCCCCTCCTCCCAGTCCCACCCCCCCGTCCTCATCCATAGGTGTACGATTTTTGTCCAGTCTCTTCCCACACCCCCAAAACCCCTTTTCCCCTGTGAATTGTCAGTCCACTCCCTTTCTATGCCCCTGATTCTATTCACCAGTTTATTGTTCATCAGATTTTTTTTATTCACTTGATTTTTAGATTCACTTGTTGATAGATATGTATTTGTTGTTTATAATTTTTATCTTTACTTTTTCTTCTTCCTTTTCTCAAAGGATACCTTTCAGCATTTCATATAACACTGGTTGGGTGGTGGTGAACTCTTTTAGCTTTTTCTTGTCTGTGAAGCTCTTTGTCTGACCTTCAATTCTGAATGATAGCTTTGCTGGGTAAAGTAATCTTGGTTGTAGGTTCTTGCTATTCATCACTTTGAATATTTCTTGCCACTCCCTTCTGGCCTGCAGAGTTTCTGTTAAGAAATCAACTGACAGTCGTATGCGTTCCCCATTGTAGGTAACTGATGTTTTTCTGTTGCTGCTTTTAAGATTTTCTCTTTGTCTTTTGCCCCTGGCATTTTAATTATGATGTGTCTTGGTGTAGTCCTCTTTGGATTCCTTTTGTTTGGGATTCTCTGTGCTTCCTGGACTTGCAAGTCCATTTCTTTCACCAGGCAGGGGAAGTTTTCTGTCATTATTTCTTCAAATATATTTTCAGTATCTTTCTCTCTTCTTCTGGCACCCCTATAATTCTGATGTTGGTACGATTGAAGTTATCCCAGAGACTCCTTACACTATCTTCATATTTTTGGATTCATTTTTCTTTTTACTTTTCCAGCTGGATGTGTGTTGTTTCTTTGTATTTCATATCTTTGACTTGATTCTTGTGATCCTGTAATCTGCTGTTGGATCTCTGTATATTATTCTTTATTTTAGTCAGTGTATGCTTAATTTCTAGCTGGTCCTTTTTCATATCCTTGAGGGTCTCACTAAATTTATCAGCAGTCTCTAGAATATTCTTGAAAAGCCTTATAACCGTGGTTTTGAACTCTATATCCAGTCGTTTGCTTTCCTCCAGTTCTGTCATTTGTGACCTGTTTCTTTGTCTCCGCATTTTGGCTGCTTCCCTGTGTTGATAGAGTGGCTTTCTGTGCTAGGTGTCCTATAGGGCCCAGTGGCTCAGCCTCCCCAGTTACTTGAGGTGGACACTCTTGGTGCACTGCTTTGTCGGCTTTGTGCACAGTAGCTACGCCTTGATTGTTGTTGGTATCACTGGGAGGAATTGACCTCCAGGCCACTTGGCTGTGAGAATCAGCTGTGTCTATGGTGGGAGAACTTCAGTGCTGGAGACACCCTTATGGGGCAAGACTTGCTCCAGTGGGGCTTTGGTGCCCACTGAGTCTGCCCCCTGAGTGTGTCCCTTATGGGTCTGAGGAGTTGTAGACTGGGTGGTCCCACTCTGACCACTGGGTACACAGTCTCTTGGAACTCTAAGGAGGTGCTATTTTAGCTTCTGCCTGAGGTTTCCCAGCCTTTTATATGCAAAAGCTTCTTCAGGCAGCTTGGGTGGGGCGGGGTCTCGGGGAATCTACAGGGCGGAGCAACCAGCTTTGGCTGATTCTCAGCCCTGCCCTAAGAGGCACCAGGTCTCAAGCTGCTCTGGAGTTCCTCCCGGTGCTAGACGGTGCCAGATGGTGCCAGACAGTGCAGCTCCTCCCCGTATGATTCTGAGTCCCCAGAAACTCACCTGGAACTGGAGTTCAGAGCCGTCGGGAACTTGTGCCTCCCCCCCCCCCCCCCC